>OZ012722.1:29166521-29209021 GCA_963942605.1 Poecilus cupreus
TCGAGGATTTTACACATACAGTTAGTAAGTGATATTGGTCTGTAACTTGATGGGTCGCATTTGTTTTTATTAGGTTTTAAGATTGGTATTATAATTGAGTCTCGCCAGATATCTGGGAAGGTTTGAGAGTTCCAAATGTAATTGTAGAGTAGATATTCTTTGGTTTTTTCCGGGAGTTGTTTGATTAATTTCGAAGATATGTTATCTGGGCCAGGGCTGGAATCTTTTTTCATGTCATCTATTGCCATATTTAGTTCCCAGATGGAGAATTTTTTATTAAGTGGATCATCTACGTTTGTTTCTATAATAATTTCAGTTTTTTCAGTTTCAGTCTTATACTGCAAAAAATTGTTATTGTAGGAGTCATCGCTAGATATTTTCCTAAAAGTATTTGCTAATTCGTTGGCTATTTCCTTTGGGTTTGTTGCATGACCGGTGTTTGTTATAATGCTGGTTATTTCTCTGGGTGTATCACTACCTTTGATTTTGTTTATATTTTTCCATACATGTTTTGCTGGTGTATCCTTGTTAATGGTAGTTACAAAATTTTTCCACGAGCATCTTTTATTCTGGCGTAATATTTTCCTGCTGTATGCTTTTGTTCTTCGTAGTTCTAAAATATTTTCAGGAGTCTTATTTTTTTTGACCTTATATAAGGCTTTTTTGTGTTGTTTTATTGTCTTGTAGCATTCTGAATTCCACCATGGTACCTTTTTATGTAGCTGTTTATTTTCTTTGTACCCTATTGCTATTTCTGCTGCTTCTATAATTTTTGTATTGGGATTTTTTATCGTTTCATTAATATCGGTAAATGTGGTTTCAGTATATAAGTTTATTATAATATCCCGGTATTTATCCCAGTCTGCGTTTACATAATTCCATTTTTTGTATTCTATGTCTTCGTCATGGTTGTTATCTTTTGTGGTATATGTGATTTTAATTGGGAAGTGCCCGTCGCTGAGTGAGACAGGTCAAGTTTCCCATGTCATGCTTGGTGCGAGTTTGGGGTCTACAAATGTTTAGTCTATTACACTTGTGTTTCCGGAGCGTCCAGATATCTGGGTTGGAGATCCGTCGTTTAATAAAATGTAATTATCTAATAAGGTATCTTCTAGAGTCTTTCCGATTGCATTATTATGGGTTGAACCCCACAGAACATTATATGCGTTAAAATCTCCTAATAGAATTATTGGTTGAGGTAGTTGATCCATTATTGTTTGTATTTCATTTGTGGTTACCGTTTTGTTTGGCGGGATATATATGTTACAGAGGGTTAGCGGTGTGGGGTAGCTTGTTCTGATTGCTATTGCTTCCAGATCGGTGATAAGGTTAATCTGACTGGTTTGGATTGAGTTTTTGCTGAATATAGCTACTCCTCCACTAGCTATACCATCTGTTAATCTATCTTGTCTATAGCAATCAAAATAAATTAGTTTTAAATTTTTCTCTTCCTGTAATCTTGTTTCCTGTATACATATATATTGTGGTTGATGTTCCTGTATCAAATATTGCAGTTCTGGCAGGTGGGCTTGGATACCATTATTATTCCACTGGACTATCTGCATAATTGTTTTTTGTTTTATTTTGTAGTTTTTTTCGTTTGTTCCAGTAATTGTATTTTTATTCTTGTAATTGCGCGTGACAATCGGTTCATAAGACCCCTGTAGGTTAATGTTCTCATATATTCGAGCATTTCTACCAATTTTCCGATATCTGATGTGTACTCTTTTGCTATGGTTATTTGATCATTAGATCCTTGTACATTTTGCAAAAAGTCCTTGATTTGGTCATATGTAAGAACATATTTATCTGAATTTTTATGCATGTCTTAAATATTGGTATTAGTTCTTCCTCAAGTGTTTCTTGACTCGCTGGACTTTGGGATCTGGATCTGGTACTTGTACTTTTCTTTGTTTTTTTATTCGGTTGTTTGAATTCTGCCGTATTTTTTGATCTGTTGTGTTGGTTTTGGTATCATTAGTCATTTGGATGTTGCTTGCATTTAATTCATTTGTTTCGTTATTTATTTCGGTTATTGGATTTGATTCCATTTGAGAGGTAGGGTTTTCGGTAGTATTATCGGTTGTTGTATCTGATTCTGAGTCCAATGGAGCAGGTCTTTTATTTAGTGTTTTTTCGTTAAGCTCAGGGAAATGATGTGCTTCCGATCTTTGTTTGTGTTCTTCATATTTTGAGGTCAGGTGTCCAGTTTTATTACAGTGATGGCAGAGTACTTTTTCGCCGCTTATGCATATCCTGTATTCTGTGTCTTCATGTTTAAATTGAATGCTATCTTGGACTTCTTGGCTATCTGATGATACGTAGAGTTGCCTTCTGAAACTGCATATATGTGCATATATGTCTTCTTGGAGTCCCGCTCTTTGGAAGTAGATTGGGGAGACGGGTTTTAGTCCGTGTTCTATTAATATTTTTTCTAGTACTTGGTGCGGGATTGAAGGACAGACATTAGATATAACTATTCTGATTGCTGGTGTGATTAGTCACCTGATTTCTATTTGATGGTTTTTAATATCGATATTTTTATGGTTTTCGACTAATATATTTACAATTTCTTTGCTTGATAGATATATGCATATTCGATTATTTGATATTTTTGATATAAATATTATATTTTTCGGTTCTACAATGTTACCGATTGCAGTTACGCAATCTTTTATTACTAAATCGTCTATTGCGTTTGATATAATTGCTTGATGTTTGGATGGGAATGCTTGAGGTACGTTTTGTTTTGGTTTATTTGCCTTTTGAGCATACGTTTGTGAAGAATTCATGATGTTTGGTTTAGTTATAATTTGTCGGGTATTAATAGTTTTTTTATAATTTATTTGCATTGCTCCAGCAACCAGTATAACACCAATGTATTGTTTACAAAATTTTTGTAACACGGTTCGAAGATACCTGACATTCTAGCAGCCCAGTGGCTGTGAGTAGTTACTCTACTGCGCTATAGCTCGCGCTATTCGCAGAGGTGAGCGATTACTTAACTTGGCTACTAACATTGGGTTAGTTTTTTTTAATGGATCTAGGAGAGGACTAATATAATATAAGGTGGAAGTTCTAGGTACAGATTTTGGATTTTTAGTGTAATTAGGATTAAAGTCTATCGAAATTACCTGTTAAAAATCGGTTCTATCACTTGACACTGTTGATTAACCTTTAATCGGTCAAAGTTACAGCCGTACTCCAAAAATAAACATTTGTATAGGTTATAAACATTTTACATTTAAGCAACTAACTTACCTCAAAGTAATTATTGTATTGTAAATGTTCACTTTTATTATTGATGTTCATATTCAATTCATATTGTCTCAACTCATGTAAATATGTTGTTACTTAGGTTAACTAATTAAGAAAAGAATCTGAAATTTAAATTATCACATAAACACGTTCAACTTAACCATACTTTACGTTTACACGTTAAATCTGACAGTTAATTTATAGCGGAAAAAGGTCGAACTTCCAAAACGCGGCCGTTTCCTAACAGATGGCTCGCGCCGTCTTTAGTTACCTCTCAGGGTACGCTTACCAATGCCGAATTAATAACTCGACATAAAAAGGTACAAAAAAGGTCGAAAGACCAGAGTTCAATATTAACTAGACTTGTTCGTCAGTTAATGTCAAATGTCGAATAGACCATAGATTATTTTTAACTAGACTTGTTCGTCAGTTAATGTCAAATGTCGAAACATCAGAGTTCAATATTAACTAGACTTGTTCGTCAGTTAATGTCAAATGTCGAAAGACCAGAGATTATTTTTTAACTAGACTTGTTCGTCAGTTAATGTCAAATGTCGAATAGACCATAGATTAATTTTAACTAGACTTGTTCGTCAGTTAATGTCTAATGTCGAATGCTGTAATGTAGTACAGACCAGAAATTATTAAAACTCGACTTGTCCGTCAGTTTTTATATAATATTTATTCTCAAAAACCGGTATTAGTCCAGACTTGCACTGTCGGACGAATTGTGAAAGTTTTTAACCAAAGAAACAAATCAACTCACCAACACCTATTTGCGATTCACCTAGCCTTGCACCGTCAGGCGAATCTCCTCCACATCTCCAAGGTATTTCCTTACATCCTCACAATATTTCAGATTCACTGCACTATGTTCAAATAAATATAAGCTAACCTTAAATTGTAACTTACCTTTTTTTTAGAACAATAATATTTTTTTTTTTACCATTACTAAAACAAATGTCTTTATTTCACTAAAATCTCATTCACGGAGAGACCGGACCCAGTCAGGATAGTTGATTTTTCTTTTACTCAGATTAGTTAAAAAGGCGCCCGAAAAATCTACATAATCAGCTGTCAGTGAAGTTTTTGTTTTATCACTGAGCAATCATCCGTTGGCAAACTCAAATCTCCCTAGACACAATTTTGTCGGCGGGAATTTTAAATCTACAAGTCACCGAAAAATTTAAATACTTACCTGTTTTTCTCGCATGACATTTTTGGGGCAGTCACAAAATGGCGCCCGAGCAGGGACGCTAGTATTTTACTTTACAATATGGCGCCCGAACAGGGACGTTGTTATGTCGTTTAAGTATTTTAAAGAAATTAAGAAGTAGAATTACTTCACAAAATGGCGCCCGAGCAGGCACGCTAGTATTTTACTTTACAATAGGATAAGTTTATGCATCTGTTAGTTGTCAATTGAAACTGACAGTCAGTGTGGCCAACCACGAGAAGTGAAGTTGTCGTAAATAACACTCAAAATTATGTGTTTTGTCCTCAATTTCGTCATCGGAATTAATTAGTTAATTCTTCTTGCAAATTGTGTTTTTCTGAGTACTTTAGTGCCGATTTCAAATAAATAGTTATATCTGCTTATACTTTTTGTCTTGGGCTATATATTCACTGAGTTTGTTCCTTTGTTTTCAATTATATCCCTGGATTTTGATATAATTTCTAATAATATAAATTTTTCTTTTTCACTGTCATTTCTACCTCGTTCTATTTTCTTTCATATACTGAAAATATATTTGGTAAATATAATTCTGCTACCAGTAACTGATTATAACAAATTTATGGATTTAATAAATTTTTGTTTTATTTTATTTTAAAGTGTTTCATTTATTTGATTTAACCATATTTTATTTAAGTTTTAGTTATTAAATAATAAATTTCACTGTCGCCATCTATACGGAATATGTACATACTTCTGATAGGGATTCTAACTTACCAACTAAATTTAATATGATTTGGTAACTTTTCTAGGGAGATTCAATTAACTAATAAGTAGGAAATCAAATAAAACTTTAGTTTATAATACCCACACAAATATTAAGTAGCATGTTACATTTAGTACCATATTGGCTAACCGGCTATTTAACTAGCATTTATAATACCGGGCCTTAGAAAAATATTTATAACGTGGTGGTGTAAAATATTTTAGCACTATCCATGGTTAAAAGTTTAACCACAAGCATGTGGTATAAAAATAACACCAAACTAGTGGTGGTCGCGTATAGGATCCAGACGGTGTTAATTTGGTGTTAAAATAACCACATTATTTTTTGCCGTGTGTGATAATATACAGTAATCACAATCTGGCCAACAGTATATAATAAACAATTTTTTTTTTTTTGAATAGCCTCAATAGCATTAATGAGATGGGTTCCAAATAACTAAACCATAAACGAATTTACTTATAATTAATGAATAAAACAAAGAGTTGTAACACTGCAAATTTTTGAAATCGTGAGTAGACTGAAAAACAAAACCAAGTAATTTCGAACATTAATTAATCAAGAATTCATTATGTTATAACAATGTTAGTTTTTCATCAAGGAAAATACCTAAATCCTTAACCATCTCAGCACGGTTTAACAGGTTACTGTGGCATTTCGTATTACATTTTTATTCTAATATTACCGAATAAAGAGTTTATTTTCTAAGTAACTATAAAAAAATCTAATTGTGTTAAATCCATATCCATTGCCCTCCAAATCGAATATTTAATTATTGTACTATGACCTGCGAATTGTGAACAGAAGCTCTGTCCTGCCGAAACCACATATTTTGTATTTCACGAAGTGGCAATTTATCTTAAATATCTGCAATATCATTTCGTTACATATTTAGATATCTAAGGTCATTTAATATTTCGTCAACTATAATTGGTCCAATTAGTGGAATTCTTAGTTTACCACACAATACATTGAAACAAAATTTAATTCGATGGCGAGATTCTATTATTTATTATTAAATGTTTCCATATCAGCCTACGATTCACTTTTTAATTTCAATTTTATTATAAATAACAAATTTCGTTCATTTTTCTATGAATTATAAAAAATTATTATCACTATTTTATATCGTTATAAAGCAAAAAAAAATTTTTCTATTAAAAAATATCATAGCTTCCTATGACGTCCATATGAAAAATAAAAGTTGACCCAAGTAACTCGTAAATGTTTAGATATAAAATGTTTTTGAGTGGTTCTGCAAATTCACCGTTAAAAAGTGTCATAAAAAAGTGCTTTGTCATATAACAAAGTTATCAGCAAAAAAAGAAAATCGCTAAATTTACATTTTAGCCAATGTCTAGTGACCTATGCATTCAATCGGAAAAACAAATGCATGTTCAAACTGCTTTACTTCCGTCCAATTTATCCAATCCTATATTTCTTTCGGTACTCGAGATCCCAATACGTTCGTAACTTAAATGGCATACACTGTATAGCATTCAAATCTTGTAGCAGATAACAATCATCAAGTTGAATTATAGTGATATAATTTAAGATCATCTGCGTACATGAGTTAATTTGAATATTGTACTACTGTAGTAATAACATTAACAAATAGTGAGAAAAGTAAAGGGCCTAAGATAGAGCCCTGCGGGATGCCGGAAAAGGTTACAAAATTTGAGGATGTGAAACCATTACTATGTACGTATTGTATTCTGTTATGCATGTAGGACTGAAGTAAATTATACAGATTATCAGAAAACCCAATAGACTTTAACTTATGCAAAAAGATGGGATTAACAACAGTATCAAAAGCGTTTGAGAAATCAGTAGCAATTAAATCAACTTGTTATTTTAGTTTCCAAGACATCAAAAATAAATTGGACAAAATTCGTGGATTTGTAATAGTAGAACGTCAATTTATAAATCCATGTCGATAAGTATTTATGTAATTTTGTGGTTGGTTTTCGATGCGCTTAAAAAGAATGAACATATAAATTTTCGCAATTGAATTTAAACATGATAATGATTACTAATGTTGTTTTTTTTTTCACCAGCTTAGAAAATTGGACACATTTTTGATCATTTCCATTTTTTAGGCAAAAGATATGATTTTAAACTTAAATTAAATAATTAGTCAGTCCTTAAAATATAAACAGGTACATTATCCGTTCTAACAGATTTAGTATTTTTTATGCGTTTGATGGCAGCTGATATTTCATATTGAGAAATTTCATAAATAGACACAGTATTACATTATTGATGGATTAATATTAAAATTTGATTGATCAATATTTATATTATTATTGTCGTATACATTTTCAAAGAACGTTGCGAAAGCTTCAGCAATTTCTGAGCCAGTTGTGTATTCATGATCATTATGATACATGCATCATCATCACGCCTATATACTATTTTGCATTTAATGTAGTCAAAATAGGCCTTTTTAATTAATACTGCAGCCTTTGATCTTAATATTTCATATTTATTTAAGTGATAACTCTATCTAAGGTTTTATGTAGTTTAGTTCCTTTAGATTTAAGATTGATACAATTTCGCGCATAAACCAGACAGGAAACTTATAAAATTAAGTTACTGCTAAGTTGCAGGTATCTAAGATATACCAATCTACTTCATTCATAAGTCAGAGTAACAAATCATAATCACCTTTCTTGAAATTATACAGTGCATTTGGTTTGTTCTTAAGCTTAGAATAAGTTGAAACAGCGATTATACATTCAATATTTAGAGATGGATGGAGCTTATCCTCAGGTACTTGGCTAAAGATACATTTTTCTACGGTACAATTCCTGTTAGAAATTGAAATATCTACGATATTATTATTTATATCAGGTACTGTGTTGAACTGTCGAACGATTAATAAGTATACAAAATTTTGAAAATTCCTTATCATTATTATCCATTGTATTGATGACATATAAAATTGATTCAAGTATGCTAGATTAAAATCACCTAAAATTAGAACATTAGCATTTAAAATAAATGTTGAGTTTTTAGCTTGAATTTTAACATAAAAACTCAATATTAAATAAATCACAGCTGCTATGTTGATGCTGATGGTTAAAAGTTTCATTGACTGCAATTAACACATCTCCTCCACTAGTTTTTCCAGTTTCAGTTCGATTTCGATCACTTTGGTAGATGTTTTCGCAACAATACGTGGCACATTATTAATATATTTAATTCGTAGATTGTTTTCACCAGTATCATTACGTCGCTGAAGTTCTTTGTTGAGTTCATTTAGAAATTCCTATTGAGTTGGCGTTTTATCGTTAGTTAATTTGATGTTTTGAAATTTATCAGATCCTTGGAGTTTCTTAGCATTCATTAGGATATATTAGGCGTCATCAGCACTTTTTAAAATAAGTTTTACAGGTCATGGCTTTGCGCTGGTGTTGCTAGTATTTACCGTACCCAAACGGATTTTTTTTTTTTAATCAGTGGTTGAAATAGTATTTGAAGAAATAGTGGAAATGATTGGAAATGATATTCCTTTGATCAGTAGCGTAGGAATGATTTTAACCCTTTGAGCACTTCTGGTCTCCTGGCGTAACCACACAAATTATTTTTTCTTTATTTTCCTATCGGTTCTGTAGCGTATTTATCATGTAGACATGGTTGTCTATAGTGTTGTCTTTGCTCAAACGTGGCTGCGCTCACTTTGAACATTTAGTGTTCTGGCGGCAGAGCATACTGCCTTGGGTTGTTGAGGTTACGTTTCTACAGGTATTTTTTTGGTGTGTTTTGCGGAATTATACACACAATGGCAGGTAATGGGGTCTTTCACCATTTTTTTTATAATTTCATTTTATGAAACTTTATCTAAATTGAAGGCTATCTGCACGTTTAAAAAGTCTTAATTGTTATGCATTAAGCCACAATGATTTTTAAAAAAATGTTGTGACGTCATAGTAGAGGTGTTGCTGGATCTAAAACAGTACAAATTATAAATAATTGTAGTAGATAATATATTTTTTTACTTATTTTATTATTATTATTACAATAAAATAGAACATTTATGTAACAAAAATTATTTCAATATCTAATGTTTTAGATCCAGCAACACCTCTACTATGACGTCACAACATTTAAAAAAATCATTGTGGCTTAATGAATAACAATTAAGACTTTTTAAAAGTGTAGATAGTCTTCAATATAGATAAAGTTTCATAAAAAAAAATTTTTTAATGGGGAAAGACCCCATTGTTCTTTATATTATTACATATTAGTATATATTAACACTGTTTATTAATTATATCTTAATATTCAATCATAATATTTTATTATTCAAAATTTATTCATGTGGTTTCATACGCTAACCACTAGGAACATACTAACATTTTTTTTATTTACAGGAAACTTAAAATTTAGAAATATTGATCTTAATAATATTAGTTTAGCTGAAATTTATGATATTATAGACCAGGTTCCAGCAGATAATGAATTCATTATATCGTCTGAGGATGAAGATAATGAATTATTTAGCATTGAAGAAATGGAGGTTATTATTGATCAAAATTTTTCGGATTAATATGATAAATCCAACTATAAGTAATACTGAAAGCAAATGGGATAGTGAAGATGAGGTACCACTGTCAACATTAAAATCAAGTGGTAGTATTTGGATTAATAATATATCAAATTATACTGAACTTCAAATTGTTACGGAAACTGTAGTGCCAAATATACCTGAAACTGCTGAAACCCCTTTTGATGTATTTATACAATTATTTCCATTAGAGTTTATTGACCACATTATTTTCCATGTAAATTTATATGCGTTGCAAAAACTTGGGGGTAACCCTAAAGCATTTGTTCAAACTATTGCAGATGAAATCAAAGTATTTCTTGGGATAAATCTCTTGATGGAACTTAAGAAAATGCCGAGCTACAGAGACTATTGGTCTTGAGAGTTGAGATCAGAGATAATTACATAAGTTCAGCTATGTCACGTGATAGATTTTCATGGCTTCTACATTATTTACATTTGAATGACAATAAGAGACAGCCCGCAAAAGGTGACAACAATTTTGATAAACTATATGGTGAATTACGTAATAAATAATCAGACTGGTTCAAATTCAAAATTATATTACACATAAAAAACACAATTTCAACAACATTTTTTTGGGATCACAACATAAAAACAAAAACTCATAGCGATGCCATAGCCGCTCTGTGAAAAAACTATTAATTGACACGGGAATGTTTTAACAAACTCAACCATTCCCGGCACCCATTGAAATATTAATTTCAATATTATCTGTACAATGTTATAATATAATGAACATTTATTAACATTGATTGTGATCAAATGGCAAAACGCACAATTTTCTAACACTGTGACGAAAAATAAATTAAGAGTAAGGACGTTAAAATCACTAATATCATCAGTCACTGGCATCAGAGGCCTTGAATTTAAAATGGATTTAATCTGTATAAGAAGCTTATTTAGTTCCTTAAACGTACAAAGAAGGCCTTTAGTCACTGTATACAAATGTTTTTTGATAGACTTGACTGCAGACTCTCACAAGCCACCAAAATGGGGAGATCTGGGGGTTATAAATTCCCATTTAATGCCATTTAAAGCCCTGATGTCATCTCCATGATCAATTAAAAACTGCAATTCTTTTAATTGTCGTGCAGCACCAACAAAATTAGTAGCGTTTTCTGTGTAAATCGTCTTGCAAAGCCCTTTTCGACCGACAAATCTTTTTAGGGCTGCAATAAATGCTTCTGTGGATTTGCTAGTTCTAAATGAAGTGCCTTTGTACTAAAACAAACGAAAACCACTACGTATACTTTTGATATGTGCACTCTGCCTCTTGTTCTACTCTCTCTCAACTGTATTGGTCCAGCATAGTCAACTCCTGCAATCACGAACGGGAAACTCGAAGGATTCACTCTTTCTTTTAGCAAATCACCCATAATCATCTCGGGTCCTAATGGTTTAAAGTTGAAGCATTGTACACATTTACGGACTAATTTTCGAAATTCGCGACCTCCTGAAAGAAGCCAGTATTTCTGTCGCACAGAGAATAATAACTGGCGTGGACCACAATGTAAAAGTCGTTCATGCTCATCACGTAAAACAATTTCAGTGACGTGGTGTTTAGACGGCAAAATGACTGGATGTTTTTGCTCATACGATACTTCTGCGTACCTAAGTTGTCCTCCAACCTTGATCAAACTATCAGTATCCAAAAATGGATTTAATGAAAAAAGACAGCTAAGTTGTTTCCCTTCTCGTAGAACTGCTAAGTCTTGCAAAAATGCTTCTTCTTGTGTTAATTTAAAGATATTCACTCTTGTTACTTCAAGTTCTACTGATAACGGACCATGAAATCGTTTCTTTCGTATCAAAATATCAATAAATCGGTAACAGTAACCCATGACATTTTGTAATTTGTTAAAAGAAGAAAACCATCGGAGAATAGCATGATTAATAACGGTTATTAATTCAGTCACTGTCTTTAATTCAGGTAATTTAATACTTGGTATATTTTGCTGTGGCCAATTTTTTGACTCAATCCAAACAGGCCCATTTCACCAAGAATTTAACGTGATAAATTTATCTGCTAAAACTCCTCTTGATACATAATCGGCGGGGTTGTCATTTTATGGCAAGTGTCGCCATGTACAGTGCTGTGTTAATTCTTGTATTTCCGTAACTCTGTTTGCTACGAAAGTTTTAAGATTACTTGGAGGCGTTTGAATCCAATGTAAGGTTATCGTCGAATCGCTCCATAAATTAGTTTCAACGTTTCAAATTTTCAAAGCTGTCTTGACTATAAAAACTAATTTTGACAACAGTAGAGCTGCACATAGCTCCAGACACGGTAGTGACACGGTCTTGGGTGGATTATACTTAACATTACCATTTTTATCTTTTGTTGTCACATAAACACCTGCTCCAAAGGCCTTCTTGGAGGCATCCGAAAATTCATGTAACACAATTTGTGAATTGCGATTTTCAGTACAAACGTTTCGCGGTACTAGTGTTTTCTCTAAGTGTTTCAAGTTCTTCTTCTTCCAACTGGTTTGAAAAGCATCCGGAACATTTTCATCCCATCCTAATTTTAATTTCCAAAGCTCTTGCATATTAAGCTTTGCCTTGATTAACACTGGAGCTATGAATCCTAGAGGATCATAAATTTGAACAATGGCGGATAGAATTTTTCTCTTTGTTGCGACATTTTCATCGGAAGTATCGATGCTGAACAGAAGGACATCACGTTTACTATTCCACAACAATCCCAGCGTTTTGGAAGCAGTTTGCTCGTCTAAAACTAAAAGCTCTTCTGTTTTTCTTGCATTTTTCAAATTTTGGAGTACTTTCGGAATGTTTGTCCTCCATTTCTGTAATGGAAATTGGCCTGTTTCGAGTAGCTTGGACACCTGACCTTGTAATTTGACAGCTTCACTTAAAGAGTTAATCTCTGTCAATAGATCGTCCATATAAAAATCATGTTTTATAGCAGTTGCAGCTTCAGGATATTTGTTTTCTGCGAGGTACGCAGTTTCTTTCAAACAACGCATGGCTAAGAACGGAGCACATGTAGTTCCGTATGTAACTGTGTTTAAGTTAAAAATTCGAATCGGTTCATCAGAATTCTTACGCCATAAAATTCTTTGAAGTTGTCTATCTTTCTTTTTGACGTTAATTTGACGAAACATCTGAGTTACGTCTGCCGTCATAACATAAGTGTAAATTCTGAAACGTAAAAGAATCTGAAACAGATCATTCTGCAAGTTCGGACCTGGCATGAGCATGTCGTTCAATGAAGTGCCGAATGTTGTTTTGGCTGAAGCATCAAAAACGACTCGTAGTTTTGTAGTCAGGCCTGATGATCTTATAACTGGGTGATGTGGTATAAAATAATAATCGTCGATATCAATTTGATTATTTTCTTGACATTGTGTCATGTGCCCTTTTTCTTCATAATCATCTAAAAACTTTATGTAAGCCTCCTTCAACTCTGCATTTTGCTCTAAACGTCGTTCAAGGAATTTAAATCTCCGTAATGCTTGATCGAATGAATTCCTCAACTTAACTTGATTGTTCTACGGCAATTCCACTTCAAATCGACCGTCTAGCTCTCTCTTATGAGTCTTGACATAGTGCATTTCATAGAATTCTTGTCGTTCATATTTTTCTCTATTAATTTGCACTACCTCCACTTTCCAAAATTGTTCCACTTGTTGATTTAAGTCTTGTGACGTCAGCAAAAGACAAGCTGAATCAGTAGGTTTGTCAATCATAGTGTTTAACTCACCTCCAATAATCCATCCCATCTTAGTGCCTTGAAGGGTAGGTTGTCCTTTATTGGTAATATTGTCTCCACTTTGTAAAATTTGCCAATTAGCATGTTAATTGGTCCCGGTTTATCAAATGGAATTAACAGTTTCTTTCTTTCTATATTCGCTTGTGGTATGTTTTTTGTGATACTTGGAATCAGAAGACATTCTTGATCGACTGTAAAACTCGATGTTAAGGATTTCAAAGTGACTCGTACAGATTTCTAAATTTGAAATGTTGACTTATTTACTCCAGTGACAGGAAGATTGATGGTTTTGTATTTTATTTGCAGTCTCTTTGCAAAATCTTCAGTCAACATATTAATCTATGAGCCTGGATCTAATAGTGCTCTGCAAATATATGTTGATTTCCGTCCTTATCGTTTACAAATACTTGAGCTGTCGACAGAAGTACTCTGACTGTGTGTAGCGGGGAACAATGGTGATGTGCAGTAAAGACGGAATCATTTTGTTGGCGTTGATTTGAGGTTGTTGTATTTGCTGACTTCTGTATGTTTGTTTTCTCCTTGGCTTTGTGTAACAAAGTGTTGTGTTTCTGGTTACATTTTTTACAAGACCCGGATTTGCATTCCTTTTGATAGTGGCCTCGTTTTAAGCAATTCAAACATAATCTTAACTTAATGACTTATTGGAATCTTCTTTCTGGAGTCAATTTCAAAAACTGTTCACATCTATACAAGGCATGTTGCCCTGCACACATTTGACAATTGAATGATATATTTTGCGTAGTATTTGCTAATGTCGTTGTGAGAGCAAATCTTTTTTTCTTTTCGGTAGTTCATTGAAGCGGATGAGTCCGGGTTTGTTTTATTATGATCTGTCATTTCAAGCATGAGATATCTTTTTTCCAAAAACTTGAAAAAATTATGTAATGTTGTTTTTTTTTTCATCTTCGTTGTGACTCAGTTCTTTTCCCCCCTCTTCTCTAGTTGCTTTATTAAGTTTGTTCGCTACGAGATGAATGATAATCATGTCCCAAGTATCGGTAGGTTCACCTAATGTTTTTAAAGAGCGTAAATAAGTTCTTGTAGCATCGACTAAGCTACTAATTCTACTTGGATACGTTCTAGACACTATTGGAAGATCAAATAAACCTTTGAGGTGATGATAATTCTGCTGTTAGAATAACGATCGTTTAACAACTTCTAAGCTTCATTATAATTATTTCTCGTAGCTTCTAGTGCCGAAATCATTTTTAAAGCATCATCTTTCAACAAACCCTTAAGTATTTGAATTTTTTGTACTTCTGGATTTTCTTCTTGCTCATGGACAGCTTTGATGTAAGAATCTTTGAAAGAAAGCCATTGTTCATATTTCCCAGAGAACGGCTCGATTGTTAATGGTGGCAACTTGATCTTTAAACTAGTAGAATGATTCTCGTTTGACATTACTTCCTTCTTCTCTTTAATTTCTGCCTTTTGGAACCTATCAAACATTTCTCGTGCTATTCCCCTAGCTTCGTAATAATCCCTTTCATAATTCTCAAAATTTAGAATATGGTTTTTTATCTCTTCTCCATCTTTTAGTAAGCATTCTATTTCTGTGCTTAAATCTTCAAATTTTTTCCATACCTCTGATATCTTATCATATCTTTCTTGTATCTGTGACACACCTCCCTTGCCCGTTTGAACAAAATTTTAAAACGCTGTTAACTGCCTTTTGACGGAACCTCTCTTTATATTTAATGTCGCTAAATCTTCTGTCATTTTGTTCAAATTAATGAGCAAGAATGTAATGTTTTAATGCAAACACAAATTTAACTACTTTCTGTCGTTTGTAATTAGTTATGATGAGATATTAGCATATGACTATGTAAAATAAAGTTAAAGAATTAGGTTTATAAGAAAGAGAAATTATGGGATTGGGGTCACTTAGCTGATTCTAGATGCCTCCTGATGACCATACAAAGGAAAATTACATGACTTGAAATACAAAAAAGGGAAGGAATGGAGACAAGTTAAACGGACGACTACACCTGACAGGAGGAATAAAATGTAGGACATGAACGTTCCAATAATGGAAGTAAGCGATATCAAACTTTTTCCACGGGCGGGTCCTCCTGAAGAGGAGGGAATCCCGTCGCCTACAGTAGTAGGCGCTGCCCTACGCGATACCGTGAAGGCAAATATCGCGACGCAGGGAAGAGGTGAAGAGAAGAAAGATGGAGCTCAGGCTGGGCATGAGACGGAAGAAGAAGGCTCAACCTGCTCAGGGGAGATAACCGATGGAGTAGAAATGGAGGAGGTGGAAGGTGAAACCTATTACACACCTCTTAAAGAATCTAAACCCAAAGGACAAAGAAGAGTGATGAGAGATGCAATAGATCTTGCCAGGTAATGGGAGAGTAATGAGGAGGAAGAAGACGGATGCGATTTAACGTAATCAGCAATGGATCAAGTGATGGGAAGGAGGAGGAAAAATAGACAAAGATTGAACCAGAGATGAATGAGGAAGATATTTTCCAAGGGCGCAGAAGGCTGCAGCGTACACCGCCAGGACCACGTCCGTCCTCTGCACCAGAAAGAAGAAATCTGGAGGAAGACAATTACAATAGAAAGAGAAGTCGAAACGAGCTAGGCGAAGAGCCACAACCAGGAAAGAAAGTGGCGGTAGGAAAATTAACCGTCAGGAAAACACAGGATATGCTAGACTATCTATGGAAGGAGGGGGGTGGGGTATAAACCAGCAGAAAGATAGCGTGAAAAAGAAGATAAGAGGTACTCACAAGAAAGGCCAATAAAAAAAATCGGGGAAGTAACGAGGAAACTAATAAAACTAGTGGCAGAATGCCCTAACATGAAGGTAGATATTAAAAAAGCAATATACGAACTTGAAAGACAAGTCCTCGAACTAGCATATGATAGACAGAAGCAAATTGACGTATTAGGTCAAGAACATGAAGAAGGAATGAAGAAAATTAGAATGAAAGTAACAGCGGAAATAGCGGAAAGCAAGAAACAAATAGAAGAAATTGATGTAATGTGTCTAATTAGAGAATTAGAAACCCAAGCCCGGAGACATGAAAACCAGATGGAAAAATGAACCAAGAAACATGAAGAAGAAATGATAACTATTCGAAAAGACTTCAATATAAATGGCAAATATGACCAAAGAGAAGAAGAAAAACAGACTAAAATACAAAATACATTGAACGATCCGGTAAAGATCTTTGACAAATTTTGGGGAGTTGCCAATGTAGAATGGACAGATGAAACTTTTAAGCCGGACCGAAGAATGGTAGGAAATCATATTACGAGCTCTGACAATTTAGTTATGTTCCACTGGCAAGGAGACGACTCCAACGTAGGGCTACTAAGGACAATCAAAAATTCGTACCCTGGGGGAAAAGGTTAGTGGATAGGGAAGTAGAGGTAGTAGAGATCGCCTCCCTTGAATGTGAGGCAAAGTTAGAGAAAGGAGAAGATACCGAGCAGGAGAATCTGAAAAGAACGATATTTTCAATAAAGGGACCGACAAATGATACGACCCAAGATACCCAAGAGGAACAATGGGCGGAAGTATACAAACAGGTAATAAAGTTAAGTAGGAAACTTAAGGATGGCCAAGCAAACACAGTGGCGATGGCCACCATATTGGACAAAGATAATGGAAGGCTCCGAAAACTGCTAAGATATCTACTAAACAGTGAGGGGATAATTACGAACCACTATGAAATGGAGAAAAAAGGCAAAAAGGAAGAGAAAACGAAAAAGGAAAGAAAATACCAACGGGAAAAGGAAAGACAGAAGGAAAAAATACCAATAAAACTCAAGAGAGGAATACAGAAGCTATAATAATTAAAGCGGGAAACACCACATATGCGGAGCTGGTTAAAAGAATAAGAACTACAGCTGAAGCGGTCAAAGTAACAGGTATTGAAGTTAAGAATATTAGGAAAACCAATACCGGCGATATGGCCATGGTAATAGAAGGTGGAAGTGGACAAAAGAAGCCGCTACGACTAAAACAGGCAATAGAAGAAAAGCTTCCAGGAGTACAAATTAATTGCAGCGGAGTAAGGAAAACGACCCTACAGATTTCGGGGATGGACTTGGAAACAAATAAAAAAGACCTAGAGGGGAAAATTAAAGAAAAGTTTGGGGATGTAGAAGATATCTACATCTCCGAATTGAGACCAGGATATAAAGGCACCCAAAACGCAACAATAAGGGTGCCTCAAAATCATGCCCGAACGCTAGTAAAATGTCCAATAAGGTAAAGAGTAGAGGTAACCAGCTGCCACCGGTGCCTGGAAGTAGGGCACAAGATGGGAAATTGTACAGGCCCGTATAGGAGCGGATTATGCTATAGATGCGGCCAAAAGGGCCATATAGCCAAGGATTGCGTACTGCTGGCGTACTGCTGGAATTGCAAAGTTAGTGGACACAAGGCAAATGGCACAAAGCTGCCCAGAATTTAGGAAGGCCATAAGAAAGATGACAGGGAGGAGGGAAGTAAGAAAAAACCCATAGAAAAATTATGAGGGAAAAGGAACGGAAAGAGAGAGAAAGGGCAGGAATGGTATAAGAAGGAGGAAAGATTACAAACAGCATGAGGTCATGATGAAATGCTAACGCGGTGCCGTGACATCATGGGATGTTGGGGACGGGAGAGTTTAGTGGGTAGGCTAGGCAAATGAAGCGAGAGCGGATGTCTAGAGTCCCACACTACCTTATACCCTTCGGGGGTATGCGCTGATTCGGCAACATACTAGGTGTGCATGAGCATTCTCTCCAACCCATATAAAAAAAAAGATGCCTCCCGACGCTGCTGCTGGTGGCTCAGATCTATTCGATGTTGTCCAAGGAGCTTGATGAAACCCTTGTTGTTGTAGCGGATGAGTATTTGGCTGCCTGCCTGTAGATGACTTCTTGTCACAATGACGTTATTTTCAACTGCGTAATAATGTTGCTGACTGTCTTAATCAATGTACGTACATCTTCCACTTGCACTGCACTTATTAGTAAATTTAATAAATTTACTTCCGTAAAATAATTGTTACAGATGTGTAATGAATTTTGTTGGTTGTAACTATTCATAAGTTTCGTTGCTTCTTTATCGCGCTGCGACACTTAGGACCAAATGGTGAATTACGTAATAAATAATAATAAAATTATATTACACATAAAAAACACAATTTCAACAATTTTTTTTTTTTTTGGACAACAACAAAAACTCATAGCGACGCCATAGCCGCTCTGTGAAAAAACTATTAATTGACACGGGAATGTTTAAACAAACTCAACTACTATATAAACTTAGGCCGCTATTAAATAAATTAAGCGAAACATTTTTGAATTCAATGAATCCAAGCGAAAATCAATCAATTGATGAATCAATGATTCGATTCAAAGGAAGAAGCAATATTCGTCAATGTATGCCAATGAAACCTATCAAACGTGAATACAAAGTTTGGATACGATCTGACCCTACTGGATACGTATGTCAATTTCAAATATATACTGGAAAAATAAATAACACATGCGAAAAAAATTTAGGACATCGTTTTATAACAGATCTAATAAGATCAATTGCAGGAAAATATCGCAAGGTCTATTTCGAAAACTTTTTCAATTCAGTACAACTGCAAAAAGATTTGCTATCTGAAAAAATATACGCTTGTGGAACAGCAAGAAAACATAGAAAAGGCATTCTTCATGATTTGAAAGAAGATAAAAAATAATTAAGAGGGCAATCCGATTGGCGCAAATCTACAGAAGGAATTTGCTGCCTGAAGTGGATGGACAGGAAGTCAGTATTATTTTTGAATAATTTTCACAATCCGTCAGATGTGCAAACTATAGGAATGGTGAAGGATTATAATAATCATATGGCCTATGTAGATAAATTTGACATGCTCAAATCGCTGTATGAATGCGATAGAAAATCCCACAAATGGTGGCACCACATATTTTTCTATTTTCTGGACACAGCTGTTACAAATTCATATCTTCTACTTAAAAACAGACATGCTTTAAAAATAAATCTAAAACAATTTCGACTAGCTGTTGCTACAGCACTAATTGGCAATTGGCAAAAGAGAAGAGGATGAAACGCCAATAAACAAATTAGAAATACTATTTGATAAAAACGCGCATATGCCTACGCGATCTTCGTACTAAAGACGTACTACATAGAATCTTGTGAAAATGCTGCACATGAATGTCGGTCTCTGCATCAATGACAAAAGAAACTGTTTTTCTATGTTCCACATCATATAAAATAAAATTGCTATATTTGTAATTCAGAAAAAAGATCTACAAGTTCCTAGTAATTAGCCTAGCTAACCACATCCTCCCTTATTTATTATAATTGTTAATTTTTTGTTTTTGTATAATACGTGTTATTTTGTTACTAATAAATGATTTTTCGTAATAAAAATATTAAAAAAAAATAATAATAATACCGTCCTCAAAGGGATAAGATATGTTATGAACAAGGCAACGGTTTCATATTAAATAGTAATAATAATAAGTATTGATAATAATAAAACGTTCAAAAATATATCATAAGTAGATACCTAGATTATCGTAAACCACAAAAGAGTATTATATTATTATAACCTCGAAACACCTCGAGCTTGAACTGTCAAACATTATTAAATTAATCCATTGCCATAAGTATTCAATGTTGAAGTAATTTATAATGATGCTAGCATGAACAAATTACTATTTAACTTTTTCTTTAATAAAAAAAAAACTCTTAATTTTTAAGTAAGAAAGCAGGGTAAAGTAGACTAATTTCGCGGAGGTTCTTCGTAAACAATGTCTCGTATAGAGTTCCAGTTGGAGTAGTTTCAAATAGTTCGCAATTTTATATGAAATCTTTTCAAAAGTATTGGTACCGACAACTTGACTCGTGCATTTTTCATTTTGGAAATTAAGAAAGAAACGCTTTTCTGTTATATTTGACGGACGAAGTGTCATATACTTCTTTCATATGTTATAAAAATTTCCAGTAATTATGAATGATCGTTGAGTTTTAGTTTTAGTGTCAGGAAGGGTTACTAGTAGTGCAGTTCCCAAATCTTGGATGTCATTTATTTTCATTTTACTCAATTCGTCTCTTTTACATGCTGCCATAATGCCGATTAATAGTGCAACCTACGTTGAAAAATTATTTTAATTCTGGTATAGGTAAATAATGGAAAATAAGTTTACCTTTATAATTAGAAATTTATGATCCGGAGCTTCCGTTAGAAAGGTGTTGTTGCCACTTTCAGTTAAAAATTTTTTAGGTCTGCATCCTTTAGATATTCGCTTCAATAATCTTTAATTTAAAATATTTAGAAATATCCACATTATTTCTTGTCAGCAGAGTAGATCGAAGCAATGAATAAATTGCTCATAATGGTGATGCTTCCATGTTCTTCGATAGTTCGTCAAAATACGCGAGGAATACGTTTTCCAAAAACGATTTTGTTCTTCTTTTAACTTTTGATGGTATTTCATGTAGTTGTTAACGTAGAATGCGAATCTTTGAGAAAAAGTAGGTGTTCCCGTAACCAATTTGAAAGTTTTCCACCACCCAACTGGTGGGGGGGGTGGGCGGGGGCGAAAATTTTGATGTCACTGAATTCCGTTTTCACGTAGAATGCGAATCTGCAAAAAAATTTGGGGTTCCCATTTAAGATTTCAAACTTACCTCCGCCCCACCCCACCAGGGTTGGGGCGGGATGTCCCCCTCGAAAATATTTTAGTCGTGTTTCTTGGATTTTTCATCCGATACTTCGTTTCCGAGATATTCCTGAACGCAACTTAAAACGCCCCACCCTGTATATACAAATTTCACAAACAAATGTTTTATTATCAGAGTTAGACCATTGTTCATGAACCCACCTAAAACACATCATACATCTTATCCATTTCCTCGCGTATCTTGAGAATACAAACTGCTGCAAAACATGTATTTTGCGTCCTCAACTTTATCATCTACGTCCATATCAGAATCGTCATTCAGTATAGGTTCATCTCCAGAATCTGATGACTCATCATTGCTCAATTGATCTTACGTTTTTTGTAAATTTTGGATATCTGTAATTGAGAGTCATAGTCTGTCCGAAATTAGGCAACATTTTGAATTTTGGGTAACAATATTGTGAAATTAAATTTTTTATAAATTAATTAGTTCCGTCTGTAGCAATACGTTAATATTATAAGGAAAACAAGGCTTCAATCACAGAACAAGTATGAGCAGGAGGGTTAATCGAGCCAATGCCTGCGCCACCTCTGCTGATATCGTGCGGTATCCTCTGCAGATTCCAATTGTCTGTTTAGTCTTTCGAATAGTTGGATACATCTTTTGTATTTTAGAAGTACTCCCCATACTGGCGCTGCATAGTACCACGCTCTGCTCGGTCGATGATAGTATCTTATGTTTGGCTTCTGTTGGGCCGTAAAGCCACAGAAACAGCATTTTCAGAGCTTGTACCGTTTTCTTAGTATTGAGAATTGTCTCTTTTACGTACGGTATCTGTTGGAACTAATTAACATTTTTCAATTTCCCGCTCTTCATATACACACTAGACAAAACACTCTCACAACACATTATTGATTTTACACATTAATCAAGTTGCTTTGTATAATAAATGCATATAGTTGAGTTGTTTTTTTCTGTTGTCAAAATATAAACGTGTTGAAATTTCGTCCAGTGTTTTTATTGCGATCTACCCTCATGCCCAACAGGTTATGGGCCCAGGCATTCTACTGTGATTGAAAATAGTTCGCGTCGCGCAACTACAAAAACATTTAACAGTATATTGTAGGTAGAACATTTTCGAAGAATCGAGCCGTCCGCCATTTTGGCTTAACCGCAATTCAGCATGGCGACCGCCCGATTGGAAACACTTACAAAGGACAACTTCGACACCTGGAGGATCCATGCCCAGTCACTCTTGATCACCAAGGATTTGTGGAGCTACGCATCCGGCGACATCCCGAAGCCGACGCTGCCAGTTGAACCGACTGCAGCACAAACTGCCGCCTACAAAGCATGGATCACTCACGACTTGAAAGCAAGGTCAGAAATTTTACTTTCAATCAGCCCCTCCGAGCTTCGACACGCTCGAGGATGTGAGACATCAAAAGAAGTCTGGGATAAAATTGAAACGGTGTACGCACCCAAAGGTCCCGCCAGCATGGTTACGCTCCTAAAACAGTTAATGCACCGAAAAATGCGCGAGGGTGGAAACGTGAGAGAACATCTTGCGGAATTTTTCGAAATCGTCGACAAGCTAGCGTCGATGGACGTAGATATTAACTCAAAACTTTTAACCTTGTTGCTATTGCAAAGTCTACCAGCAAGTTATGATATGTTTAGGCGTGCCATCGAGTCCCGGGACAACCTCCCTGAGCTGGATTCGCTGAAAACCAAAATCATAGAAGCCAGCGACTCAATCAACGAGACTTCGGGTGAAAACGGCCACGGGGCATTATTCACGTATCGGCAAGGTCATCAGAAACCAAGAAGCGAGTACAAATCGCATGACAACGCCGAGAAATCACAACAACGCAACTTCACATGCAGGTACTGCAAAAAGAAGGGGCACAAGATGGCAGACTGCTACTCCAAAAAGAAAGCTGACAAACAGAAGGCCGGCGGACCGAAGACCGGAGGACAGAAGGCGAACTCCGTTGAGGAAGAGAACTTCCTAGTTGACGCCAGCGTCAGCTAGACCGGCTACTTCACCAACTCCGATAGGAATTTGAAGAGATGGTGTGTCGACAGCGGGAGCACATCCCATCTATGCAACGACGAACAACTGTTCGTGGGATCGACCACAATCTCCAGTAATGTGAAGTTAGCGAACGGGACAAATACCCAGGTCACAGACAGAGGAGAGGTGAAAATCGAAGCGTCCGTCGACGAAACTTCAAAAATTATCAGACTCGATAACACCCTCTACGTGCCAGAGCTCAGGACAAATCTTCTGTCGGTCGCGAAGATCGTCGATCGTGATCACGAAGTCATTTTCAGGAAGAAGGAAGCCATCGTCACGGATCAGGACGGGAACGTCAAAATGATCGCTGACCGAGAAGGAGATCTTTTCTTCCTTCGAGTCCAAGAACCAAGAGCTTTCGTTGCCAGCAACAATGAGCAATCTCCGGGAGATACGTGGCACGATCGGTTCGGACATCTTAATAAAGCAAATCTCAAGTCGATGTGCCAAAACAAGTCTGTGATTGGGCTCAAGATTGACCCAAAATCCGTCGATCAACCATGTAAAATTTGTATTATTGGAAAACTCAGTTCTTCTCCTTTCCAGATACGCGATGCCAAGTCAGCAGAGATCCTGGACCTGATTCATACCGACGTTTGTGGTCCCATGCGCGTCCAGTCGATAGGGGGCGCTTGCTATTTTGTGACCATGATCGATGACTGCAGCGGATGGTGTGAGGTGTACTTCATCAACCACAAAAGCGAAGTTCCGGGGAAACTGCTGGAGTTCCTGAAGATGGCCGAGACGCGTTTTGGACGCAAAGTCAAGGCAGTCCAGTCGGACAACGGCGCAGAGTACTTAAACTCCACCGAGGATCAGATTTTCAAGGATAATGGCATCCAGCGGTGGCTCACCGTGCCACACACTCCCCAGCAAAATGGTGTGGCTGAGCGCCGCAACAGGACCCTGGTCGAGTCCGCACGATGCATGCTACTTCAGTCCGGCCTGCCGCCGTCGTTCTGGGCTGAGGCCATCGCCACGGCCAACTACGTCCGCAACAGAAATAGCTCCCGAACCCTGGACTATAAAACGCCCCACGAGGGATGGATCGGGAAGAAGCCGAACGTAAGTCATCTTCGCACTTTCGGCTGCGAGGCGTACCTTCTGGACAAAACTCCAGACAAGGGCAAGTTCGATCCCAGAGCCAAGAAAGGGATTTTCGTCGGATACTCGAGCACGGCCAAGGGATACAGAGTATGGATACCTGAGGAACGCAAAATCCACGCGTCCAGGGACGTCAAGTTTTTTGATCAATTCGATACTCAAGACAGTTTCGATGACTTCGTATCCACTTCAACTAGAAACGGCCGTTTCTCGGTATTGGAGAACTCCGTCAGGCATTCCGGAGAGATGCTTGAGGTCCGCGTTGAAGATCCGGCAGCGCAGCCTACGTCTGAAGATTCGGACACCGCCGACAAAGATGCGGAAGGTCCGAGGAAAACTCACCAGAGGCGCGGCCCAGGGCGCCCAAAGATCGCCCGCACCGGCAAGCCAGGCCGCCCAGCCAAGCAGTACGACGTGAGAGATATCAGCGAGCCAGACCGCTCAGACTGTTCTACAGCAACGACCAGCCGCGTGAACAGCAACACGAGCGACGAGTGCGAGGACACTCGACTGACTATGCTCGCATCCGAAGTTCCATTTGCTGAAGCCATCAACGGACCGGATCAGGCGGAGTGGAAGAATGCGATTTACTCCGAGTTTAAAAGTCTTCTCACTCACGATAAGTGGGACCTGGTGGAAAGGTCCGATAAGAAGCTCATCGGTTGCAACAACAGTGATGGTGCACTGGACAAGAGAAAGGCTCGCTGGGTGGCGCAGGGATTCTCGCAGAGGCCGGGCATCGATTGCCATGAAACATTTCCCCCGGTCGCACGACATAAAATACCACATCGTACGACAGTCTCTTCAGGAATATCAGATCGACCCTTAGTACATCAGGACCGGTGAGATGATCGCCGACGGCATGACGAAGATCCTATGCAGACCGAAGTTTGAATTCTGTTCGAAGGGCATGGGTCTTACGCCATCGAATGAAGAGAAGCTCAATTGAGGGGGGGTGTTGGAACTAATTAACATTTTTCAATTTCCCGCTCTTCATATACACACTAGACAAAACACTCTCACAACACATTATTGATTTTACACATTAATCAAGTTGCTTTGTATAATAAATGCATATAGTTGAATTGTTTTTCTGTTGTCAAAATAAAAACGTGTTGAAATTTCGTCCAGTGTTTTTATTGCGATCTACCCTCATGCCCAACAGTATCATGGTCATATTTTGGTCAAAAAAGGCCCCTAGATATTTTATGCATAGTTTCGGTTTTATTTGTAACGTTCTTATGTATTTTTCTACCAATAAGAAGGACCGCTTTGGTTTTTTCTTTAGCAATTTGCATGCTCCTGTTGCTAATCCATTCTTGAACTAGCATGAGGGTGTCATCTGCTCTGCTCTCAAGGCCTTCCTCTGTTGAGTTGACTGCGAGTACCGCCAGATCATCGGCGAGCACAATAATATCGACGTTTCTTGGGGCAGGTAGGTTCAGGATGCTACTCAAGTAGGATCCTACTGTACTTATTAGGTAGTTTGGGAAGTTCATTTCCTTCATAAATTCCATAATTTTTGGCCAAGGAACGGAGTTGAAAGCATTTTTAACATCTATTGTGACCAGAGCACATAGTCCACGGTTCTTAATTTTACTTCTCTCAATGTTAGCTCGATCTTGGAGTTTCATCAGGGCCTATATGGTTGATTTTCTTTGGCGAAAGCCTAGCTGGTTTTCGGAAAGTAGATTGATTGTATCAGCGTGGTGCAAGATACGTTTAACAATGACTTGTTCGTAGATCTTTCCTGTTGTATTTAGCAGGCATATGGGCCGAATCCTCTAAATTCGTTTTACATGTTTTTTTTTTCAGAAGGTTGAGTTCTGCTACCTTTCAACGTTTGGGGAAGTAACCTTTGTCTAAGTATCTATTGAAGGTAATTAGATGCCATTAAGGGTTATGGGCTGCTATAATCTTCGTGATTTCAGGGGGCACGCCGTCCATTCCCGGGCCCTTTTATTTCGCATCTTTTGATCAGCGGTTTTAATTTCCTCTAGTATGATGTTGGGAGGGTTGGGAGCTTTTAATTTCTACCAGGTATTACCGGGATGAGTTGGAAAAAAGTTTTGCCACTATTTGATCTACAAGTGCCACATCTGGTGTTGGTAGGTTGGTCTTTTTTGTTCTTTTAGCATTAAGATTATAAGGCTTGCCCCATACGTCATCCTCTATGGCCTTGATGAGTTCTGCCCATTTTTTGCTTTTGTCTCCAAACTAAGTTGTTTCTTTGCTAATTTGTATGCAGCTCTATTTGCCTCCTGGCAGCTTGTTACCACGTCCCTCCTGAAGCTGCGTTGGTAGGCCTTACGTCTTTGTATGCATCTGCCTCTCAAGCCTGCTATCCTGGAGGACCACCAGTATGCGGCCTTTCTGTTATTTTTTGTACCTTGGTAGCATTTCTTAATTGTTTTGTCGCACTGTTGCACATGTTACTCCATCTCTTTAGCGGAAGTGGCTGGCGGTAGTTTAATTGCCAGCTCTCTACACTCTTCAACGTTACGGCTCTCGGCACGGTATCAGTCTTCTGGTACATGTCAATCTTATGTGGTGGTGGGGACTGACGGCTTCCTCGTCCGGGTCTACCACCCATCCATTAACTTGGGTGGAAATCACCTCAGAACAGGCTGGGTGTTTTGTTTTAATAACTTTTTAAGTTTTGGTGCTAATTTATTAATGTATGGTAATGACATGTATCTAACTTCATTGTTTATTTGTCTGACATTACTAACTAACTAATTTATTGTTTTTTCGAGATAACTGTTCTGTTTTAAAATCGTTTTTAATTTTATTTTTATTTCACTGTGGTATTTAGTAATGGATAATTTAAGCGCTCTTGTTTTTAAATTTTTTGCGATATTGATTTTTTGATGTCATTTGTTGTTCGAGTTGTAATTTAGGTATCTCGTAGAGGACGGCTTTTTGTACCATTTTGTGTTAACAGTGCCACTATCATTATGTGAACTAAACATCTAAGAAGGGCAATTGGTTCTTTTTTTCAATTTGGACAGTGAACTGTATGTCTTTATATATACTGTTGATCATATTGATAATCAACTCAACTTGGTCAGCTGGAACTATTGTAACATCTACGTACTTTTTTATGAATTCAATTTTGAAAGGTATCTTTTCTAGGACGGATTCAACAATATGGTCCATGGCTAGATTGGCAACTACCAAAGAAAGCGGTGACCCCATAATTGCACCTCACACTTGTTGTCATATGTGGAATAGCTGCTATTGTACCAGAATATAATCAAGTTCGTGAATTCTTCTTGTAGAATATCAGTTTTTTATTTATAATTTCCCAGTTCTTGTTTATAGCATGAATGATGAGTTCCAAAGGAACTTTAGTGAACAAGGACACGATATCTAAGGATAAGAAAATCCAACCACCGGGTATCTGTATATGAGGAATCATGGTCATGAAATCATGGGAATTCTTTACATAAAAGTCGTCATTTTCCATGTGGCTCAAAATTGTGCTTAAAAATTTAGCTAGTTTATAAGTAGTGGCATTAATTCCTGCGACAAAAGGTCTCATCGCATATCCTTGTTTGTGGATTTTATTTTTTATTGCTCCAGCACATTACCTTGTTCAGTTAATCCAAGAAAGAGGGGTATTCCTGGCCTGAACAATTTGGGCTAATGTAGTACGTCACCAGTCTAAATCCCTCTGTTTCCACACGTGGTATACTCTTAATTACATAGTACCTGTTTACTGGGGGTTTTAGCTCTATTCGCAATGAATATAGCTGCTTCGCAATTTGATATATCCAGGCTGCAGAACCATCCTGACAGCTGTAGTGTCATCCGGGGGTTAGGTTCGGACGCTAGCACCACATCAATATTCTGTAGGTTGGTCGACCAGATAACCGAGTAGTGGGCGTTTTTACTTCTGTTGAGGTTGGTTTGTAATATCCTCATGTTTCATGGGTAAATTTTCGTTATCTTTGGTTTTCGATTCATTTTCCTTTTGCTGGCATAGTGTAAAGATGCTACTACCCGTTCCTCTTCCAGGTCTACTCCGCTTCTCCAGGACTTGTTCTCTAAAAATAGGGAAAGCCATTGTGCCAGTCCGATGTTTATTGTTGTCTTTGCAGCAGAAGCATTTGCTCTCTTTGCTGCAGGCTGTGTCATGTTTAGCTTTACCGCAATTGTAGAATAGGGCTTTCCTAAATACCTACACAGACAAACTCACACTGAGCAACCACAGCGCACGAACTGGGCTGTTTTTGTCTGTTATATATTTTTTTTATTCCTGGGATGATGCCACAAGCCGTCCTACCTTTTTTATTCGTTCTCAGAGCTTTGTTGCAATGCTATATGTAATTCTTTGATAATTTTTTCTCCCACATTTTGCATGTTTTATCCTCGACCCAGGTTTCTATGAAATTAATTATATCAAAAGTTTCTATATATTTCTAAAATTCAGAATCCTTTTTCGTTAGCTCGGCTATATTCCAGAATCCAATCTTAAGTTGTGATAACCGCATTAGTCTTTCCTGTTTTTAAAATTCAGCATTTATTTCAAGGAGCCTGTCTGCTCATCCCATCTACTCCAGGTTCCATTTAATTTTATTTTCTGGTATCCTGCAATCACGTTTCGTTTTTGTTCATTTTCTGTCTTTGATTTTTTTAACTCCACCTGTATGTTTCTTTCTCTGTTAGGTCGCTTTCTATATAGATCGGTTTGCCTTTTAGCATTTTTTTTTTCTTTTTCATAATGTTAACTTTTTCTTCCCATGTGTTTAGTTCTACCAACAGCGTTTCTTTGCCTTCTATTCTTTGAATTTATACACTTTATCCACTTTAATATCTAATTCCAAATTGTTTTTTATCAATTCTTGTGTGTTGTGAACCAGATTTTTTTTTGCAGATTTTCTCCTTTAATAATTTTGTTTTTCCTCTTTTGCCTTTCTTTTAATTCGTCTTTTTCCTCCAGAGTAGCGAGTCTGAGTTTTAGATCTTCTATTTCACTTTTAAAAACAGCTTCTTTTTCTTTTCATTCAGAGCGTTCCGTACTAAATTCTTGTTCTAACTTTTACATTTCTTCTACGAATGTTTGATTTCAATTTATGTAATTCAACTTGTGTTTGAAGTGTGACTGGTGAATTCTCATTTTCCATCTCTTCGTATTTTTTGTTTTCGCTAGTTGGCAGAGGGATGTTGATAATCTTCTGTCAGTATTTGGGTTCACTTCTCTGTTCATATTACTGTTTTTTTCGGTATTGAAATCAGAATCAAAAAGATCATTATAGAAGAACACTTTGTAATTAATGAATAATATATTATATTTTTAAAATGTTTTATAACCGCCCTTTAAAGCCTGAATTAAATAGGGTTTCAACTTTCTTCTTTCTTCGGCAACTATTTTAGGAAAATCTTCTAGTCTGACTTTGTTTCCTAGGCCTTTCAATAATTTCGCATTTTTCAGTATTTCGTCAAGGCTGTCACCACACTGTTGTTTGAAGTAGATATATTTTTATTTATTACACAAGGATTTGCAGAATTATAAGTTTCATTGTGTACTATTATAGTGGTGTCGATGTTGAGGTATTATTATTTATTGTTATTGTTATTTTTGATGAAGTATCACTTTTATTTCTCATAGATTGGTTTACATAACTTTCAGCTACAACTAAAGACTGTCAACCACCATATATTTCTATTGACAATAGATCACAACCTGGATCACCGAGAATAGTAGTAGCTTTCGGATCTGGTAAATTAAAGTATTCTGCAATTTATTTCGGTACTGAGCAAATTTTATACACATTTTGCTACATTTCTCATACGTATTTATAATTTATAAAAAAATGTAATTGTTTAGAATCGTTTCCAGAAATGTTAGAAATGTATGTATTTTATGCATGTTGCATAAAAAGAATCTGAAACAACAAAAGAACGTTTTTTTTTTCGAATTCGGAATATTTATTATCAGTATGATTTCCGTGTATCTTACACGTCTGTAGGATTTACATTTCTTAATTCTTGTTTTCTACATTCTCCACTTATACCAGTAGTTAAGTATTAATTGAAAAAGTACGAAATATTAGACATTGCTTAGACTTACTTTTGAGAACAAGTATTTGTCATATGAAGCATTTTATAAAAAAATAAAATTTTTGACTGATTTCATTTTTTATTGAATATATTTTGAGGTTCCTCAGCTGCTTGGGCTATTAGAACCCCGATACAATAGATTAATAAAATTATATTTTTTTTATGTAATTTGTGTCTTTTAGAAAGTTAATTAAGTTTTTTTTGTATGTTCAGGGATATTTGAGAGTATTTGATGTGTTGTATTGAATAATTTATGCTTTATCCGGCAATGTTTAAGGTGTGCACAGGCTACTAGTATGAGTTTAACTGTTAAGGGGGTGTTAAAACTTGTGGGTGGGAGTGTTTTATCTAATATGTGTTGCTTGAGTGTGTCTTATTCGAAGTCGGGTAATGATGATCTGTTGACTACTTAATGTATAGGTTGGCCAGTTTCTTGTTTGTTCTTTGAAGTCCCAAAGTTTGTTGTTCTCCTCTTTTTGCCAAATTTGTTTCCAGTTTTCCCTTATTTTTTATTGTATGACGTTCTTGGTAACGCATGTTGAGATTGGCATATTTAATTGCGTAGTTTGTCTGCTGTTTCGTTGCCCTGAATTCCTACGCGATAAGGTGTCCATATAAATATTATTTGTTTATCCCTTTGTTGCGCTTCCAATATTTCTAATTTTATTTGTTGACAAATAGAGTCTTCTGGATAGAGGTGTTCGATCTTTTTATTTGTGCGCAGGTTACTGATTTTTGGGTTTCTCTTATAGCAACTAGTTCGGCTGTGTAATTGCTAGTATCGTCTGGAAGGTGATATGTAAGGATGATATATTCGTAGTTTTTTCGAGTATTTCTCATGTCTAGGAATTTCTTCTTGAAGATTTAAAAATTATATTGAGGTTGGTTAAAGATTCAAGGAAGTTTATTGTTAATAATTGTTTGGGTGGTTATTAGTATATGTAGTGGTGGAGAGGTATGTGGTTTTTGTCGAAACCAGAATCTTGTTACTCTCGTCTCGTCTCGAAATTGGGAGACATGATTTATTCTACTCTCGCCTAGAATTTCTCGAAATTTCGAGGCTAGACCTCGCGACATCACTATTGTTGTAGTTTGAATTAATTTAATTTTTTTCATAAGTTTTTTTATTGCTGCTTTGCAAGTATCATTCTCCAAGGTACTTTTTTATGTTATGTATTGGTTTTACCTGCCCTATTAATGTTTGCTGTATTTATCATTTCTGCTGTAAAGTTGTTTGTTATTATGTTGATGTTTTCTGATGTTATATCTGAGAAAGGTTTATTTATTAGGATCTGTGTGAAGAGATCTTAATTTTTTTTCTGGTTTATAGGGTGGGAATTTGTTGGTGGGAATGATCGCTGTTGTACTGGTAATGAAGTACTTTCCAAATTATTTTGGTACTGTTCTTCGGTTACATAGTGAGAGGTTAATGCTAGAAAAGGAACCTATTCTTAGGCAGACATGTGTAGGCGTGCCGCCATTGAGTCTTCTTCAATTAGTTTTCCTCTTGAATTTTTATTTTGGTAGCTCCATATGGGATTGCGATTAAAAAAAATCTCCTACTAGGATGAATGGTGTGGTTAGTTGATTGATTATATTTTCTATATCTGTTTTGTTTGGTCTGTGGTTTGGTGGTATGTAAACGTGGGCAGAGTGTTATATTTTGTGGAGCTAAAGTTGCGATTGCTATTATCTCTAAGTCTGATTGGATTGTGATTTGTTGAAAGTGCTGAGAATTTTTCTGAGTATGGCGACTCCTCTACTAGCATTTATGTCATTATGTGGGTGTTCCCTAAATATGGTGTAATTCTTTAACATGATTATTTGCTGTGATCTAAATCTTGTTTCTTGGATACATAAGTAAGTGAAGTTTGAGTCACTTATTAATTTTTGTAGTTCTGCTAGGAGAGAGTGATAGCCGTTACAGTTCCACTGTAATGTTGTCATTTTTGTATATGAGTTTTATTAAGTTGTTTAAAGGATATTGTTATTTATTCTGCTTCAGATGTTGGTTTTTCGTTTTGTGAATTTATTTGGGTTAAATTTTATACTGTGTCCGATAGTTTTGTGATATTCTCCCAGTCATTTTCTTGCATTGTTAGTTTTTTGAATAGTCTTTGAATTGGAATACATTAATATTTCTGCTTCCTTTAGAGTCTTTGAGAATTTCGTTTCTTTTGGATTCAGGTTGAGAGTTTTCCTATCTGGTGGCTATCAGAGCTTGGTGATACGTTAGAGTTTAACTAGTGCAGTTACTGTTTCTGGTTCTGGAGAGGGATTTTAGACTGGTTGGTTCTGATTTTGATTGTTTTTATCAGATTGGTTTGTATTTGGTTCTTGGTACGGGGCTGAGGATATTACGGGTTTGTGTGTTTTGTGGATTTTTCATTTTTCATTTGTTTTCGTTTGGCACTGTTTGGTTACATTTTTTACATGTCGGAATTTCTGTTGTCATGAAAATTCTATGGTCTGTATTGTCGTGATTTATTATTAGTGACTCTCGTATTGTTGGTTTTTCCGTTTCTGGTATGCAAATTTGACGACTAAAGCTTAGGAAATGGGCATAATCTGGGTCATGAAATCCTGCTTTTAGGTCATTTGTTGGTGAGAACTTTTTTATATTTAAATTGTGTAGTGTGGACAATCTCAAATGATTTCATTTGAGATGGATGCACAAACGTTCGATAAAATGACCCTGGTTGCTGGGGCGACTTGTAAGAAATTTCTTGGATAAAATAATGTAAAAATCTTAATAATACACTTTGATAGTGAGAAACTTTTTTCATTCTATTTTTTCCATTTCCAGAATTTCCTCTCAATTTTTTCCACCGATCATTTTTTTCACTGTTTGTTTTTTCCACTGACCATTTTTTCCACTATTTTTCTATTCAGTGCTATTTTATAATAAATTACTATACATTTAAATATTGTGGCCAATGGCACGGAGATACTCTTAGCAATTTTACCCTCTTCTTTTTTAAACATTTTTCATTAAATTTGAGTACTGTGATTCGAGTTTCTCGATTGTGAGTTTTGTAGGCTTAGGGTTTGTTTATTAAAAGTGCGAGTTTACCTACAGATAATTTACTTTTGATAGTTAAATATTCAAATTTTCGAATTTATTCGAACGAATGTTCAACTTCAAAAGAGAGGAGAAATAATGAAATAAAAAAGAAATTAGTGGAAAAAAGAACCAAAGCAATTAGTTGTTAGTAAAAAAAAAATAGGTAAACAAAACTGAAATATTTCAAATATTGTATGTTAAAAATCTGGGGGGGGGGGGGACTTCCGACGCCCCTGGTTGGAGCAACTAGCACAAGATACTGATTAAGATAATGAGTTATCAATTATCTTAGAAACCAATGCAATAGTAGAACTATAATCACTGACGTATTTGTATGTACCAGATTAATTATTGATTTGTGATGAAAAAATACAATTGTACTAATGCTGGGTTTGTATAACGTATACCGTGTCGTATCGTAAAGTACCTTAACCTAACGTGAGAGATAAACATACTATTTCAAATGAGAGTGTTTATACAGCGCAACGCGGTAGCCTTGTGAATCGAAACGAATCGTTTTCTAAGCGAAAAATTGACCAACTTTTATCTTTATACATTACGGTAGCTTATGGTGTTAACATTATAGACGATGCGCATACGTGTTAGTGGTGAATTCTCATGCTGTTTGTTTGACAATCTGAAAAGATAGGTTATATTTTTGTATTAATTATTCAAACAATACTTTCATATTATATTCTATAGCTTAACAATGGATAACCAAGATGAGCTGCTGATTGATCTAGTCGAAAAATATCGTCTCTTATATTATAAGAGACAAATTAATTAGAGCAAATGCTTGGAAGACAATATCAAAAAGAGTGGGTTTAAATCGTATGTTAAAATAATAAAATAGCAGAACAACAGTGAAATAAATTACTTTCATTTATCTAGCAAAAGATTGTGAAAGAAGATGGGGAAACCTGCCTAATAGATATGGCCAGGAATAAAGAAATGATCACGACGAGAAATTTTCCGGTGCTGGAGTTAGCTCTCGCGCAGTTTGCCATCTCCAGGAACGAATGAGTTTCCTAGACGAACATTTTCGTTCAAGAAGTTACATTCCAATTCATCATAATATATTGATTTGTTTCAAAAATAAGAAACTCGTTATTTTTTGAATTTTTTTTTTTACAACAACTGGCAATGTTTTATTGTCGTCGTGTTCGAATTGTGATAATGTACATGCGACTGATTCACCAACCGAATATATCGAAATATTCATTAACGCTTCATTATTCATTTAAAAACTAATCTGCTAATTTTCCCCTGTAAGATTTAACAACTTTGCATGTATTATTTCAACCAATGCTTCCAACTGATGGTAAACCCGTTTCTTCTCTCCAGTGTCTGCTATGAAAATTACCGTCAACATCAACATAATCTGCGAATCCAGTTGGACAATACATTCATATTTATGGTAGCAAATCCAACTCTCTTGTCTGCAAATAATTATGTAATATAACTGCAGCTTTAACAACTCGTTCACAGTTCTGAACTATCGCTATGATTTGATTTGTAAATAAATGCAACCGTTGTGCAAGATTCAAAATATATTTTAATTACAACGTCTTGCTCGTGATAGGATAACATTAAAAAATTTTGTGTCATCCTCTAAATTATCTCGAGGATACGGTCGCATAATTCGTTCGTGCAAAGGAAAATATTGGCCAGCAACGCAAAAAGGGTAAACTTTATTCCCTCCCAGGTAGATCTATCATGCCATATAAATCCATAGTATTCAATCTTGGTTCAAGATTAGCTGAATTACGGAAAATTTCGTTATGTTGATTAAACCCTGTACATCCAATATCATCTAATGTGAACCGGTAATAACTATCGCAAGTTGCCATCAGAACAATACTACAATAAAAAATATTAAAACAAATATTTGTTGATACTGAGAATTTTACAAACTTATCTAAATGATTTTTTGTAGCTGTAAAATTCCGTTCCTGTGAGTGCAGACGCTTGAATATTGACATGCTTAAAGAGTGTGGAATGTTCCATCTTTTATAAAATGCTTCAGATATTTCAATGAATTCGTTGCGGTTTGGTTGTTTATCATACATTTCAGACATTACGTCCCACAATAATTGACACGTCTCTTTTATATCAAAATGCACTGTAGTTTTTTCAATATAATAGTAATTTGTTGCATGGAACAACCTTCTGATAAATGATAAATAGTGCAATGTAATGGATAGCCATTTACCAGGGGACAAAAGATTTTTTGATTTAGTTTTTTGCAAATATGGTTCCATTGATTCAAGTAAATGTTCAAACATCCCAACAGACATCCGGTTACATTTAAAAAATGTATCCACATCACAAAGCCGCATTTTTTAAATTAAATTTGTGTAATGTCCTTATTGCTGTTTAAAACACGATTTAAGGATCGAATTTTATATCGTCGTCGTTGTTGTCCTGTTTTTTCTTCACTAAGTACTTTCTAAAATATTAACTGTAACTGTCATTGAGCCAAGGAGAAGAAACACAAACATCTCTTCGTCATTCATAATATATGTTTATTACGATACACTTATCAAAGAAATATATTGCTAAATTATCAGATTAGTTTCTGAGCACCTAAAGATTTACCTGTGCGAATTGATAAATTACGCTACGTTACTGTGCTATATAAAATCAACAAGAAATTGTTAAATTAATATAGGGTACGATACGATACTTGAAATTACGATTTGTTACGACATACGCTGTATAAATCTAGCATAGATAACCGCTATACACTATGGTTACTTAAAATCGGCGGTTAGATGATATTCAGGAGTTAATTATGAACAATTTGATATGCACACAAAAAAATGGCGAGTACATTCAAATCCAAGAAATCACACACATCACATACACAAGGTCAAACTTTGCTCTTGTTTGCATGTTAATTAAAATAAACCAGAAATGAATGCAGGAATACATAGGAATTGTAAATAAATAAATAATAAATCATATTCTCCTCTGTATATTTGAATCAAATATTTATTGATGTCATAAAGTATAATAACAATAACCCCACAAAGTATGAATTTATTTAGCCAAATCTATAATTTTATGTATGAAATTTTTATAATAATGATTGTGTAACAGTTAGTAGTGTCAACTTAAATTTCATCTTTATTACGTAACTATGAATATGCATTACATAACACTTGCTACGACGAGTCGTAGGTTTGTGCACCGGCTAAACACAGTGGAGACAGAAGTGAGCTTTGAAAATTTTGGTGTAAAATTATAAAAAATAATTAATTGTAGCATATGTATTGAGCGCCACTGTTAGTTCCGGCAACAGAGAATCCGACTGTATCCTGGGGGAGGTGATGATGTAGACTAGTGTTGGCGAGTCCGGCCCTGGTTTAGAATGACCTCGGGAGCGCGAATTTTGCCGTAGCTCGAGATTTTTACTCTGTAGTTTATGATGATACAGAGCGATGTTATGACGGTGTGGGGTGCTACTCCCCACAGGCAAATAATAAAGGGGCGGCATGGCTACCCCAAATTTCCATGTACGCAGAAGTCTGTAAATAGTTTGACAATCGTTGACTAATATCCGCACTGAGACGACAGTAGTATTAGAATCACAAATTAACACAATTCTATGAGTTAAATCTACCATATTATTACTCAACTCACACTGCTTTAATACTAGAGCCATACTCATTGGCTTACATTACAACTACTTAATTTAATTAATTAAACTACAAATCAAAATTTAGTGAACAAAAATACAAAATCTAGAAGTTAGTGCGAAACAATTTTTGAAGGTAACACACTATTCGTAATAACGGCGCACGTACATTTTTTGTAGTTTGTTTTCCAATGACATACTTGGAATGGTATTCGTAGAAAAATCTATATTGTATCACAAAGGAAAACCTACTAAGATATAGTTGTAGGAAAAGCTTTAAAAATGAAATTATGCAGAGTTTGCAACTTTTAGGAAGGATCGGACATCTTTGCGGTCAGGACTCATCAATTATTAAAATTGGTAAGCATCACTTCAGGGTAAGTAACGGGCCGTATTAAAAAAAATCATAAAGAATTTTTGTATAAATTTTATAAACTAAAACTATACCTATAGTAAATAATACAAAAAAAAAACAATGTTTTAGTTTATTAATTGCGAAAAAATATGTACCTCAATAGAAAACTGTTTGAAGGTAAAAGCTTCGTTAGCATTTATTGTAATTCCTGCAATATTTACTCTTACTTATTTTACAAATTGATCTTAGAAAAAGTATATTAAAAACCCATTATTGTTTGAATACAGATTGAAAAGTACAAAATTAGGAAACATCTTATAATATTTTAATCTCTTTTCAAATTGATGTTAGAACAAGTATAATTAAAACGCTTTATTATTTTAATATTGATTTAAAAGTACATAATTAGAAAACATCTTGAACGCAAATTTAGGGTACCGTCCAGCAACCCTTATCGGAAGTCCCATAAAACTTTATAACAGCCAATTAGCAGCTTCTATAATAAGTTTCATAGATCTCTGCCTACAACTATAATTAATGCATCTAAAAATAAAACATTCACAAAAACGAATACAACTACTTTTAAAATTCATGCCTACATTATGTTATAATGTTACATAAAAAATTGGTCTTGTAAATAATCTACATCTAATATAGTATTATTGTTTTCGCTATCACAAGAAGAACTGGATTGCAAATAACATTGGTAAATAATAATAATAACTTTATTATTCAACAGGCAGAAGCCCAATTACAGAATAATATCACGAAAAAACAAAGCGAAATATTGTAGAATTAGTATACACATAAGAACATTTAACATTTGAGTAGCTTACAATAAGTTATTAAGAACCTTCTTAAATTCATTAACATCTAAAGAAAATTCAAGAGAGTTACAAAATAAATTATAACAATGACACATTTTGTTAATAGGTGCGTTAAAATGGTAACAAGTACGAGACGAATTGCAGTAAAAAGTGTTCGTACTTCTGGTATTACAGACATTTACGTAAAAATTTAGAATACTGAGCAAATCGCTATCATCAATATGACTATTAACAATTTTATATAAAAATAATATTAAATTTTTGACCGTCGTGATTCCAGTGAGTCTAAATTAAATATAGAAAGTAATGTCTTAACTCAGATTTGGCCACAATTTAAATATTCTAAAATATACAAATTTGCAAAAATTTTTTTTGTATGTTCTCTAGTGAATTTATTAAACATTGCTGAGTAGGGTTCCATATAATGTCACCATATTCAATTTTACTCAGAACAAGTGAAAATAATATTTGAGACATAAAATATTTTGAAACCCGGACGTACATCTTAAAATGAAACCTAAGGTTCTCAAGCCTTTGTTAACAATATATTCAACATGAAATATGAAATTTAATTTAGCATCAAGTAAAATACCTAAATCTTTTATTAAAGTGACTCTTGTAACATTTACATTATTCATTAAATAATCAAAAGAAATGTTCACAGATTTTCTAGAAAAAGTTATTACAAAACACTTTTCTATATTGAATTGCAAGTAATTATTTAATGACCACAAGTAAATAGCATTTAAGTCTTCCTGCAAATGATAACAATCAGAAATATTATGTATTGTATTAAATATTTTAAAGTCATCAGCATACAATAGATACTTCGAAAATTTCACTACACTCGTAATGTCATTAACAAAAAGAAAGAATAATAAAGGGCCAAGTACAGACCCTTAAGGAACACCCGAGTAAGCTATACAATTTGTATATTTAAAGCCATTACACAGAACATGTTGTATTCTCCCAGTTAAATACGATTGACATAGATTAAGTAAAGCAGGGGAGAAACCTATATGTTCCAATTTATGAAGTAAAACGCTATGGACAACAGAGTCAAAAGCTTTCTTGAAATCTGTGTAAATCGCAACTACCTGATCTTTATTTTCAAAAGCATCATAAATATATTGCACAAAATTTGCAAGGTTGGACACTGTTGATCTGGATTTAACAAAACCATGTTGAGCAGAACTTATTAGACTTTGTGTTTGAAATTAAATATTTTAAAATAAAATTGATTCAAAAATTTTTGCAGCGGAGTTCAAACAAGATATGGAGCGATAATTTGTAATCTGAGTTTTATCACCAGATTTAAACAAAGGATATATTTTAGAAAATTTCCATTTATCCGGAAAAATTTCATTTTTTAAACTTAATTAAATAAAACAAGAAGTGGATGAATGAAAATATCATCACAACCTTTAAAAATATATATAGGAATATTATTATCTGGTCCAACAGATTTTGTACTTTGTAAAATGTAAACGTAGTATGATTCTCTGGGGAGGTATATTTCATTCTTGTATGAAAATAAACTACGAGATGTCCTCTAGCTTATCCATTCTGCCTTTGAACTTCCTTCATCAGAATACTCCATAATAAATATTTTTACAAAACAGGAATTTTAGAATTATTCTTTTGGCAGTTATCTTACTTTGTATCTTTATAAAATATTGTCTATTAAAGGAACATACATAGTTGATAAATTATTAATATAATAGCACAGATAAAAATTTTAAACTAAGTATAATATTGCATTAAAAATTTGTAAAATAAGTGTATTATAAAGTATTAGGTACACAACTCTTACGGTTACCATTTGTATCCATGTATGTATATTATTTAATAATATATAAATCTATCTGTGATTCATTATATTTTTCCGTTTACCAAGCTGTGTTAATGCTTTTGTTACATCTTCAGCTTAGCACAATTAACAAAGTACTCCTTGAGTATCTTTCTTTCAAACACATTATTTTTCTCTAAAGATACCTTACATAAGACAACACCCGTCCGGCTGCAGTGTAGTCCGGAAACGTTTGCTGTTTCCGGACGCTAATTACACCACCCGGAAACTGCAGGTCTCAAAGACGGGTCTCTGATAGCACTTGTAATGCTCTTTTCTTGAACACGAACGTGAAACACTTTGCTGTACCGCTGGGACACGTCCGTTGTACGTAACTGATTTTTCTTGTAATTGTTACTCGCCCTGTTCTAGTTTGTATACATTGGGGAGTAAAACCAGGGTAATTGAATATATTTTTTCTTGTCTTTTTTTATTTCGTTATTTGTGCAAATCTATAAATGTTATTTCTAATTTCAATGATGCAGATAGTCCCGTACCTGTACATAGATAAATATGAATTCCATCCATTAATCTAAAGTCTGGTTCTCGTATGGTGATCGCGAAAATTGTTCGTCGGATATTAAACGATTACGCATGGTTAAATATAATTAAAATGATATTCAAGCTTATTTATATAGGGTGTAACATAAATAAGTACATTAAATTTACCAGAACAACAATATTTCTTAACCTTTTACAGGCCAACGTTCTCTTTTTTAGAACATGACTTTTATATTTTTTATTTGAAATTCAATGCCTTTACTATATATATTTAAATTTATTTAGTAATTGACACTAGTGTACTTCATCATAAATAAATTTAATTTTAATATCTTTATCGTGTCATCGACTGTTATAATCTTTTAATATTAAACATTTATTGATAATAATTATAAACAACATAATACGTTTGTTACTTATAATATATTCCAATTTATGTCCGTTCATGGCTCTATCTTTACTGTTCTTTACCGTTATGGCTTCCAAACCTTTTTGACCTTCGTATAGCTATCTCCTCTTGGGTCTACCCTATTTTCTTTTGTTCGATTTCTGTTTATAATTGCTTACGGTGTTCTCTTTTCTAGATTTGGTTCGTCTTGCTAAAATAACCATTTTAAAGTTACAGTACTGCCTCCATCGATAATTTTCATTGCGAATATCATGTCTATAGAGCATTGAGAAGATTTGGTGCGTAGAACAACTATAACGTTCTAGAACACTCACCGAGCATAATATTCAGAGATGTATATGATATATCTTTTCAATATTTAAATGGATGTAAGCTTTGTTTCTGTATTCCTCCATTCTCCTCTATTTCTGGGAAAATATCCGTAGTTTAATATACCTAATGCCGAATTCATGCAACCATTTTCATTTAATTTAATTTTAAATTTTAAATATTAAAAAAAATTTTTTTTATGTATCATTCATGAAATAAATGTAATATTAAATTAAATTTAAAGGAATACATGCACCAAAGCAGTACGTCATGTGTCACATTTAAGTTTGTTAAGCTTAAATATTGGAATAACAAACACACAAATAGTTACGCGATTTATTCTTTACAAGCATGGAGTTTTTTAAATAGTGATCATGATTATATACAAGTGATTATTTATATTTATTTATAAGAAGAAGGCCGCACAACAGGACAAGTCCCAATAACCGTGCAGCACTAATAACATACAAAAATTTCTACATTATTGTCAAAACAAATACAAAAAAATATTTATACACAAAGGTACATATTATAAATTTAATTAACCGAAGTTAAATGAAATTAAATTAAAAAGTGAAAAATAACAACAGATATGAATCATTTCAGATTCACAGAAAAAAAGAAAATTCAAGTACAATGCTTAAATACAAAAGTCTTAAATGTTTTCAATGTACAATTATAAATGTTAGGGAAGTTAGACATTATTGATAAATTATTAAATGTGGATATCATTCTAAGAAGTGGGGCATTGACGGCTGAGTTAGTTCTACAGCTTGAAACAGTAAATAAATTTCGCAATCTGGTGGAATATGACGGTATTCTGAATGATATTTTATTAAGTAATGCTGGACTATCAATGATATTGTTTAGCAACTTAAATAAAAATGTTAGATCCATAATTGTTCGACGTTTTCGTAAAGATGTTAATACAATAGAGTTATTTGGAAATTTTTTACTTAAAATGTACAAAAATTTTCTTTGAATTCCTTCAATTCGATTTATGTATATTTGATAAAAAGGAGACCAGCAAATAGCGGCAAATTCAAGATGAGAACGAACAAGTGAATAGTACAAAGATATGAAAGTACCACAACTTTTGAAT
>OZ012722.1:29216521-29221521 GCA_963942605.1 Poecilus cupreus
TTGATCATCTTCTGTAATTATATTTTCTTTGATCTCATCTTTTATTCGTTTATGATATTCTGTGTCATCAAGTTCCTCATCTTCTGGTATGTGTGTGTGTGTGTGTGTGTGTGTGTGTGTGTGTGTGTGTGTGTGTGTGTGTGTGTGTGTGTGTGTGTGTGTGTGTGTGTGCGCGCGCGCGTGTGTGTGTGTGTGTGTGTGTTTTTTTTTTTTTTTTTTTTAAATAAACCTTTATTCAGCATGTTCCATAAAATTACACTACATGCTTTAAAATACATATTACTATTTTTACAATACAACTTAAAACTAATCAACCTTCTTAATTATTCAATTGTATAATGTAATATCACTATTTCTAAATATTTACTAATTAACCTAATTATTGTGTTAACGCTACAAAGTCTATATCTTTAACAAAATCTGTGAAATATTTTAAATGTTTTTCTATTAATTCAGATTCTGCGGTCGGCCAGTTTCCATTTCTCCTTGAGATTTGGGTTTTTAACTGTCTTCGTTGCTCATTTAATAAGGAACATTCGAAAATTAGATGAGACACAGTTTGGCTTCCTGCTCCACACGTACATTCTGAACTGTCAGCAATTTTGTACTTATAAAAATAGCTTCTTAATCTTCCATGTCCACTCAGGATTGTAGTCAGCTTTGGGCAAAAAGGTAATTTTGTATTTAACCTTAGACTAACGCTGGGGAAAAACATTTTTGTTGTGTTCCCTTTCTCAGTGTTTTGCCATTCATGCTGCCACTTTTCAGCACTAATCTTTTCTTCTTCACGACGAAGTGCTCTTTTTCTTGCCGCAAGATCTATTTCTTCTTCACCCATGTCTCTGTCTTCATTGATTTTCATTCTTTCATTTACTCTAACAATTTCGTCTAATTTTAAAATAATTGGTGTATTCCCAGATAAAATGCATGACGCTTCAAATGAAATTGTTCGATAACCCTTTAAAATTTTAATATTTATTAATCTTTGTACCCGGTTGATCTTTCGTTGATTAAATTTCTTTTCTAATGCAGTTTTCCATGCAGCTACTCCATATGATAAAATGGGAAGTATTGCGCCTTTGTATATTATATCCAGTGCCTCCTGTCTGATTCCCCAATTAATCTTAGCTGACTTAGAAAGTGTGTGTATTAAAGTACAGCATTTCTCCGTGATGTATGTTATATGTTCATTAAATAGAAATTTATTATCAATTATAATACCCAAATATTTAATATTCTGCACCTGCTTCAATAGTTTATTGTTTAAGAAAATGTTAATTTTGTTATTTATTTTTGAAGAAGCTCTTGTTACCAGCATTACTTGAGATTTAGATTCATTAAATAAAATTTTGTTGTTATATGCCCAAGATGTCACCTTCTGCAGTTCTATATTTGCATAATTTTCTGCTTCTACTGTAGTTTTCCCACTTACAAGAATTAATAAATCATCGGCAAAGGCTATTGTCTTAGTATTTCTCATCCACTCCAAATTTAGTAAAGAATTATACTGTAGATTCCAAAAACCTGGTCCACAGCACGAACCTTGCGGGCAACCTCGATTAACTTCTTTTATAATTTTAAATCCATTGAATTCCAGGATTGCAAATCTATTTTCAAAATAATTTTTTGCTAACTCAAGCATGTTTCTAGGGCATTCAAAATCCTTCAATGATTTAATAATAGCTGGCCACCAGGCAGCATTAAAAGCTCCTTTGACATCCAGACTAACCATGACTACTACTCTCTTTGTTTTAAGATTACTTGTAACATATTTTTTTAATTCCATCAACGCGTCAGTAGTACCTTTTCGTGGTATAAACCCAAATTGATTTTTATTAAATAGTTCCTTCGAATAGGTAAAATTCATTATTCGATTTATGAGTAATTTTTCTAAAACTTTACCACCCACATTCAATAAGCTTATTGGTCTGTACTTGGATGGCTCACTTGAATTTTCTTTCCCCGGTTTAACTATCGGTACAATTACCGCTTTCTTCCATTCCCCTGGGAAATGCGCTCTTTCAAGGCATTGATTGTAAATTTCGGTGGTAAATATTGGATAATTACTAAATGTTCTTAAAAGTATAGCGCTTGTAATTCCGTCTTCTCCGGGTGCTTTCCTTGGATTCATATTTTTGAGAATAGTTTCCACTTCTTCCTGCAAAAATTCATGGTCATCTCTTGTGTTCGCTGGTTCTTTAATTTCGTTTCTTATTTGTTTGTGGTATTCGGTGTCATCAGTAATTCTATCTTCTGGTACAAAGTCTTTCATCAACAGTTCAAGTGTGCTTCTAGTGTCTGTTGTATATATTCCGTTTTCATCCTTAATTGTTGTCAAAGTAAAATTACGTTTCATTTTTCCAGCTGCTAATTTATATACTGCATTCCATGGGTTAGTTTTGTTTGTGAAGTTACAGAAATCTTTCCATGAGTCAATTTTGCTTTTATTAATTTTTTGTTTGTATTTAGATTTTTCGATTTCATACAATTTCTTTCTTTCCTCTCTGAGCACTTCATTACATCTTGTTCTTTGATATCTTCTACGTAGCGCATTAACTCTTTTCCTCATTATTGTAAGTTCCTCTTTCCACCAGGGTACTGTCGTACCTAGCTTAATAAAATTATTTGCTTTCGCAACGTGAAATGATCTTTGGCAAGCTGTAATTAATGCTGTATTATATTTTTCCATGAATAACGGAAAATTTGCTTCTCCCTTTATCTTTTTAGTAAGCATTTCGTCGAAATTTTCCAATAATATATCTAGATTTTCGCTATTATACATTTTTAAAAATTCTTCTTTTACATTTTGGTCAAATAATTCCCACTTATCTTGTTTAATTAAAAATCTGGATCTAAGATGTTGAATCTGATATCTGTTATATTCTGAAAATTTTAATTCATATGCAAGAATTCTATGGTCTGAGCAACTTTCTTCATATTCTATTCTCCAATTTTTAATTTCGTTTACAAGGTGATGACTTGCTACAGTTAAATCAATATTACTCTTCCCTCTGCCATTATCAAACGTAAATTGGTCACTATTCTCATTAATTAAATATATTTCTTTTGTAGTAATGAACGTTTCTACAGCTAATCCTCTTGAATTTGTTTGGACATCATACCACAAGGTTGATCTAGCGTTGCTGTCTACTGCTATTATTAGGGCTTGATTCTCGGTAAACACAATAATTTTCTCTAACTGCTCAATATTAATTGTAATATCTTGTGTTCTATCAAAATAGGCAGAAACAGCATATAATCGTCTGCCTTTGTAGTTGATTTCTACAACAATTATATCTTCATTCGAAAGTTGGCTGAGTGTTATTATGTCCATGTTCCTATTTCGTACTAATATTGCCGCTCTTTTATTGCCTCTTCCTTGTATATATATTTTAATATGATTTGGAATACAACGTAATATATTTTCTGTAGTGTAAGGTTCTTGAATAAAAGCTAAATCTATATCTTGATCTTCCATGATTTTTATAAAATTAGTTGTAGCTGCTCTTGAGTGTTGTAGATTAAGTTGCATCATTTTAATTTCTTCCCTGTCAGTACTAAATGTTCTTTGATTATTATCCCACTGCAGTTGTCTGTCATTAATGTTCTGATTATCAATTGTGAATTTAGTAATTTATATTTTGTATTGTTCTCTTCAGGGCATTTAAATAACAGGGGCAATTTTTGTCCAAAGCTGGGTGGTTGTCATCAATTTTCTCATTTTTATTATATTTATTATAATTAAAACAATTAACACATTTGTATTGGTCTTGATTTGCTTTACAGTCCTGCAGTTTGTGGTCTTGTGAGCAAATTGGGCATGTAAGAGTACCATTACAATTTTTCGCTTTGTGGTTAAATTTGCAACATTTAAAGCATCTATTTACTGTTATATAATCCTGATTTTTACAAATATTCCAACCAATTTTTAATTTGTTATCTTTAAGTTTCTGACGTGTATGCGATTTGACTTCAACTACAAGATTCGTTACGTTCTTCTTATTTTTAAATATAAATTTAGGTACAATATCTCCTTTAGTAAGCTGTAATTCCGGATTTTGTTTAATAATGATTTCTTCCACATTCTCCACATTTGCTTCTTCAGGTATGTTGTATATAATTAATTTTGGATCTTGTAAATTAACTGCACTGGCTTCTAGTTCTTCGCTGCAATAAGTATTAATTTTTGATTTTATCATCTCAACTTCTTTATCACTTGTCGTTTCAATAAGAATCTTTCCGTTTCCTAATGATTTCATCGAATTAATTCCAATTTTAAGTTCAGTAGGATTAATTTCTCTTTTAATTTTTGTTTTAATTTCCTCGCATGTTTTATTTAGCTTCGAGTTAATTAGAATTTTAAATTTTTTAACATTTTCTAATTTGTCACTTTTCTTTGATGTAACTTCCGAATATAGTGGGCGCCTGCCACTTGTAGATGACATTTCCACTTTTTGTTTACTAATGTCATTTTTTAGTCTATCAATTTCTTTATTTTTCTCATTTAAGACTGTATTAAGATTGCAGATAGTCTTCCTTAACACTGTCACGGCATATAGAATATCTTGTCTGTAGTCGCTCCTTAAATTTCCGCTCTTTTCAGTCACACTTACTAAACTTCTCAGAGCGTTCTCGGCTGCAACGTCTACGTCGTTCGCCATGGCACACTACTTTTGGTGTGTGTGTGTGTGTGTGTGTGTGTGTGTGTGTGTGTGTGTGTCTGTAGTCGCTCCTTAAATTTCCGCTCTTTTCAGTCACACTTACTAAACTTCTCAGAGCGTTCTCGGCTGCAACGTCTACGTCGTTCGCCATGGCACACTACTTTTGGTGTGTGTGTGTGTGTGTGTGTGTGTGTGTGTGTGTGTGTGTGTGCGTGCGTGCGTGCTTGCGTGCGTGCGTGTGTGCGTGTGTGTGTGTGTGTGTGTGTGTGTGTGTGTGTGTGTGTGTGTGTGTGTGTTTTTTTTTTTTTTTTTTATTATAACATTATTTATTCAGCATGC
>OZ012722.1:29226521-29437495 GCA_963942605.1 Poecilus cupreus
GCATTTTGGAGACATTGGTTATAAACTTCCGTAATAAAAAGAGGATATGTTCTAAATACTCTTAACAGAATATCGCTCGTTATGCCATCTTGCCCTGGAGCTTTCTTGGGGTTCATACTCACTAAAATTTTCTCTATTTCTTCCTGATTAAATAGTTGATCATCTTCTGTAATTATATTTTCTTTGATCTCATCTTTTATTCGTTTATGATATTCTGTGTCATCAAGTTCCTCATCTTCTGGTATGTGTGTGTGTGTGTGTGTGTGTGTGTGTGTGTGTGTGTGTGTGTGTGTGTGTGTGTGTGTGCGTGTGTGTGTGTGTGTGTGTGTGTGTGTGCGTGCGTGCGTGCGTGCGTGCGTGTGTGTGTGTGTGTGTGTGTGTGTGAGTGTGTGTGTGTGTGTGTGTGTGTGTGTGTGTGTGTGTGTGTGTTTTTTTTTTTTTATAACATTATTTATTCAGCATGCTCCGTATTACATTACATGCTTATAGACTATTATTTACAATTAATAATGAATTATTAAAAAGTTTTAACATCAAAAGATATAAAAGTTATAGCTATTGTTACACAACTTAATAAATTATAAATACTGTCAAATGTTTACATTAAACTATCGAAATCTATTCCTTTAACAAAATTTATGAAATGTGACATGTATTTTTCAACCAACTCTCTTCCTGTTGCTGGCCAACTCCCACCGCTTGACCTAATGTCTTCTATCATTGTCGTTCGTCCTTCATTAAGTAAAAAACAATCATAAATTATATGATAAACAGTTTGGTTACCCAAACCACACATACACTCTTCATTGTCAGTTATTTTAAATCTATGAAAGTAACTTTTAATTTTTCCATGACCACTTAAAATCATTGTCATTTTTGGACAGTATATTAAATTAATATTTAGCCTACATTGAACACTGGGGAAGAATATTTTTGTTGTAGCACCATTCGCACTATTGAGCCATTCACTCTGCCATTTTTCAGCACTATGTTCTTCTTCTTCTCTGTTTATTGCACGTTTTATTAATCTTTTTTCTGCCCCATTAATTCCTGGATTTTCTTCTAGAATACTATTAATTTTTTCATATGTACTAACAATTTCTTTTAATTTAATAACAATAGGAGTGTTACAGGATAAAATGCATGACGCCTCGTGCGATATAGTTCGAAAACCCTTCAAAATTCTTATATTCATTAGTCGCTGGACTCGATTTAATTTTTTCTGATTACACTTCTTCTCCAAAGCACTTTTCCAAGCAGGTATTCCATAGGACAATATTGGTACAATAGCTCCTTTATAAATAATTTGTAGAGCTTCTTGACCAATACCCCATGATATTTTTGCTGATTTTGAAAGTATATGTATTAATGTACAGCATTTTTCTGTAACATAGTTTACGTGCTTGTCGAACTGAAATTTGTTGTCTATAATAATCCCCAAATATTTGATTTCTTTTACCTGTTTCAATATTTCCAAATTTAAATAAACATTAATTTTCTTATTTCTTTGTGAAGCAGCTCTAGACACTAGCATAACTTGCGATTTACTTTCATTAAACGCCATTTTATTGTTGCTTGCCCATGATGTTACTTTTTCTAGTTCAATGTTTGCAATATTTTCTGCTTGAAGTGCTGTTTTCCCACATGTTAAAATAATCAAATCATCAGCAAATGCTATTGCTTTGGTAGAAGTTGAAAAATTAAGGTTAAGAAGTGAATTATATTGAAGATTCCAAAATCCCGGACCACTGCACGACCCCTGCGGACAACCACGGTTTACTGTTTTTTCTACCTTTATTCCGTTGATTTCTAAAGACGCTGATCTATCGCTGAAATAGTTCTTGGACAAATTGTAGAGATTTTTGGGGCAATTGAAGTCCTTTAAGGATTTAATTATAGCCGGCCACCATGCTGCGTTGAAAGCGCCCTTAACATCAAGACTCACAAGAATTACTACTTTCTTTTGTTGAAAACAATCATTTACAAATTTAATAAGTTCCAATATCGCTTCAGTTGTTCCTATTTTCGGCGTGAATCCAAACTGGTATTTATTCATAAAATTATTTGAATGCATGTAGTCCATAACTCGATTAATTAGTAGTTTTTCAAGAACTTTCCCGCTCACATTTATTAGACTTATCGGTCTGAATTTAGAAGCTTCATTTGAATTTTCCTTCCCTGGTTTAATTACCGGAACTATTAAAGAGGATTTCCATTCTTTTGGAAAATGTGCATTTTGGAGACATTGGTTATAAACTTCCGTAATAAAAAGAGGATATGTTCTAAATACTCTTAACAGAATATCGCTCGTTATGCCATCTTGCCCTGGAGCTTTCTTGGGGTTCATACTCACTAAAATTTTCTCTATTTCTTCCTGATTAAATAGTTGATCATCTTCTGTAATTATATTTTCTTTGATCTCATCTTTTATTCGTTTATGATATTCTGTGTCATCAAGTTCCTCATCTTCTGGTATGTGTGTGTGTGTGTGTGTGTGTGTGTGTGTGTGTGTGTGTGTGTGTGTGTGTGTGTGTGTGTGTGTGTGCGTGCGTGCGTGCGTGTGTGTGCGTGCGTGCGTGTGTGTGTGTGTGTGTGTGTGTGTGTGTGTGTGTGTGTGTGTGTGTGTGTAGTCTGTGGCTATTTTTTCGTCTCGCATAACTCAAATACTATAATACCCAAAAATACAATTTTGTGAATTATTGCTTCTTATATTTAAATGAAGAACTGATTAGATTTTGAATAAAATTGGTTGACCGGAAGTAGCAGTTTACTTAAACCCTTAACAGTTTTTCGTGAAAAACACGGTTAAATTTCCTTGTTCAACAATTTATGTTATTTTGAAAGTTGAAGAATATTTAATTTTACATGTTTTTTTATTACACTAATTTTAATAATTTTCATTAGATTTAGAGATAATAAAATATAAAGAAATTAGATTGCACAAATCTTGCATTCTTAGTACACCATGGAAACATTTTAATATTTTAAATTTTTTATGAAATGTGACACATGTCATTGTGATTGTAAAGCTGTTTTCTTAGTGAAATGTATGTCAAAAAAAAAATAAATATACGAAATAAAATTAAAATTCTCAAATATAAAAAGAAAATAAACAAATAAGAAGGTATGTTTCTGTATCATCAAATACTATTTTGTATCGTTTAAGAGTAGTGTTGGGCGGGAGGTTATATGCTGACCACATCAGATATTTTTGTTAGTTGTCCAATGATAAATTTAGAATCTAATTACAGGAAATACAAAAACTTTGATTTTGTTTTTAAATAGTCATTAAGCAATTAATTTTCGTCATATTTATATGCATTCATTCAACTGTCTACTTATCAGTGGCGGCTCGTGCTCGAAAACATTGGAGAGACAATGCTTCTGAAAAATTTATTTTTGCTAAAATATCGACATTTTTATTCCATTTTTGTTAGGAAATATTTAAAATTGTCGCACTAGTACGACAATATGGTACTGTGTCGTACTAGTGCATCATAAAACTAAAAGAAATTAGGCAGAAGAAGTAAATGATTTACTTGATTTTTAATAATAACCTTGCTACTGCAGGTGTAGTAGATATGTAGGATATAAATGTATGCACTTTAACTTAATCACCAAAAACCTACTCATTCTGTGCACTTTATGTCAAGTGTACTCCATGTGTCAAATTATAATTTGTTTGAAAATTTCTATTTTATTCATAAACGTTGTCATGATTGTTACGGTGATCATGGCTAACTACAATTTCACTAAATTGACAATAGTTGTGACAAATAACAATTTTGAAAATAATTTTTTTCTACAATTTCATATTGTTCAACGATTGTAGAAAATATATCTCTGATAATAAATGAAATTCTATAAAATAAAAATTTCAAAAAAATGCAAATTTACTTATTATAAATAAACAACAACTCGACAAGTGCACCAAACAAGCTCTATCCGACAAGATACGCACAATATTTTTTTCTACAATCATTGAACAATGTCAAGCTTGAGGTAAAAAATAATTTTCAAAATTATCTTTGGTCACTCCTATAACAATTCAGCGAAATTGTAGATATCCATGTCACCGTAATCACGACAACGTTTATAAACAAAATAAAAATTTTCAAAGATCATAATATGACACATGGAGTACATTTGACATAAAGTCCACAGAATTAATAGGTTTATGGTGGTTATGTTAAAGTGTATGTACATATACGCCAACCGCATTTACAATAGCAAGATTATTTCCAGAAAAATCTAGTGCATCATTTACTTCTTCTGCCTAATTTATTTATTTGTTAGACTGTTAGAGCATTGCAAGCAATTTTTACTTTACAGGCCAAATTTTTTTCTACCAATTTTACGCTTGCATGCTACGAACGAAATTTTAACCTATTTTAGTACTATATGTCAGTAGTTCGTTAGTGCAAGTATCTATTTTAAAATTTCTTAACCCGAATATATATATATATATATATATATATATATATATATATATATATATATATATATATATATATTGTAACGGTTTACTTTTCCCGTTAACCTTAACCCTTTCCTACTACCTTTGCGACATCTTTTTTGTCGGTTATTTAGAGATCGTTTACTGTTTTAGAGTTTATTATTATTGTTTGTCGCTAGACAGCGCGAGCAGTCAGAACTGTTGCCGTGTTATTAATTTAATTAAAATATGTTTAATCTTGCGAGCGCAAAACTTGGGTTTTTTGGTCACTCGGCAAGTGGATTTCAAGCAAATTGAGCAGTGTGTGCAAGAGTGAGTTTACTCAGCATAGGGCGCTCTAGTTTAGTTTTGTACGACCCTAATTATCGCCCATACAAACTATTACGGGGTTTCGTACTTATCGCCACTTCGGCGGATTTTCACCGTTTTCTTCGTCCATCGCCCGATTTTTTGGTGCTCGTTGTCGCCATCACTGGAGCCAAGGCACCACCCCAACGACTCTTGGGGGATCTTCCTGTCTACTGGGGCTCTTCTTTCGCCTACTCAGCACTTCCACGACACGCCGGGGATACTCCAACATCGCACAGCTAAGTACTGTTTTAATTACACAGTGATAACTAGATACAGTGCTACGCAACCCTTGTTAGTTCTATCGTGCGAATCTAGCTTACCCTTTGGAGGGTTAATTATTGCACCTAGTATCGATTTAAAGCGATATTTTAAGACAATATTGTCTGTATTTTTCTATAAAATTTTCGTTACGCCGCCTATGGTTGGTGCCAGCGCGGACAATAATTTGGCCGTTCTACACAAGTATTGGCCGTTACTCTCTATTTGTTATTATTTTTGTCTGAGAGTTGTATTTTTTGATTCTGTATAAAATCATAGTTATTTCTAGTTCATATTTTGGGAGATCTCCTGCTAGGCTAATATTAAGATATATATTTATGATTATTATTGATTTTTCATGGTATTGTTTATGAAAATTTTAACAATTGTCTTTGATAAATTTAACGATTATTGTAACAATAATTCTGACTGTTCCGTTTCTAGTAGAATAATAGATTGTAGAGTTTTTTCGAAATTTGAAATTTTACGTAATATTACTCTGATTAGTTAAACTCATTTCTGGCTTTTTATGTTGCAAAGTACCCAACTCTCACCAATTTAATTATCCCTAGATCCCTGGCTTCCCATCCTTTTTTTGAGCTAGCGTCATTTTTCGTAATTTTTATTTTATCTAAAATTACGTGGCGCCCTAATTATTATATCCGATTCATTTATTCGTATACGAACCACGATTGTACGTATTCACGTACCCTCTCCGACTGCTGCGCTGGGCATTCCGTTTTGTACACCAAAGGTAGGTGGCAAAAGTGGCGCCCAACGTGGGGCACACGTTAGTTCGGGGTCATTTACGCGGCTCAAAATTTTAAAATTTTTTTTGTGATAGAAACACTAGAGGTTATAAAGTTTAATTTAATTTCTTCACTGAGTTTATCTTGTCGCACACACGATTATTTCCGCACCGATCGTACCGTATACGGGGTAGTAATTTTTTTGAAATTTTTTTATTGCGATCATGGAGCCGAACAGACTTAGCCGCGAGGAACTAGAATATGAACTTTCGGTTCGGGGCATTTCTAATACGCACATTCTAAACGTACATTTGATGCGCAGTGAATTAGGAAAACGTTTAAAGAAAGAACAAATAGGACAATTAATGAATGTCGGCAACATTATCCGAGAACCCGCTGAAGAATTAACTATTTGTAATGATAAATTAACTGAACTACAAGAAATAGCTACGCAGTTGGCGGTGACGTTTTCGAAGACTGAATTCAAGAGAGTCATTTCTAAAATACAGCACATAAAAGGTAGAACCGCGCGTATAACCGGGAAAGATGCGACGATAGTAGCGGCCATTAAAAAATTAGAAACGGAAATTATTGCATTAGAAGACAATCTTATATCTCAATTTGATAATGATGAATTGCTGAACCTAACAGATAACGAATTAAAGACGAGACCCCCGGACACTTCTCGCGAAACTACACAAAGCAGAGGTAGACAGATTCCGGTGGCCAATTGGAACCTTTCATTCAGCGGTGATACAGTCGAGTTTAGCGTGAATTCATTTCTTCAGCGCGTTGAAGAATATATGATCTCTAGAAACGTATCGGAAGAGGAATTATGTAATTCTATTGTAGAACTATTATCGGGTCGGGATCTGCATTGGTATCGGGCTGTACGGTGCAAAATACATTCGTGGAAAAGTTTTGTACATAAATTGCGAGAGGAATTCGAACCCTATGATTACGATACCGAACTTTGGCAAGAAATTCGAGCACGCAGTCAAGGGCGCGACGAGACTATCGGCACTTACTTCTCTAGTATGGTTAATCTTTTTAATCGGTTGCGTAAACCCGCGTCTGAAGAGCAAAAATTTGAAGTGTTCAGACGTAATATCGCGCCTTATTACATTAAATTTATCGGGTTAGCAAAAATTGAAAATGTTGACGATTTGTTAGAAGTGTGTAAACAATTAGAAATAAACAAAAATATGGCCGACAAATTTCAACCCCCACCTACAAATCGTCGAGGATTACTCGAGCCTGATCTCGCCTATCAAACGAATCCGGGTCGTTACCGCTCAACTCAGACGTCCGAAATAGTCACGCCACTACGCCCAAAACCTAATAATCACTGCTGGAATTGTAATTCCAATTCACATTTTTATACCGCATGTCGACAAAGACGTAAAAAATTTTGCTACTGTTGTGGATCCCCTAACCAAACAAAATTAACATGCCCGAAATGCCAGAATAAATACGCGGGAAACTTGAGCGGAAACTCATCTGCAAGAACCGAGCAATGAGTTTCAAGAAAAATTCTCGGACGGTTCAAGAAGAAGACAAACGTCTATGGTTAGAATCTATTTCAAAATTTTTTATGAAAACCGAAATTGATCAAGTCGTTGCAACGAAATTAGGTGATAATAGACCTTATATTGACGTAAAACTTTTCGGGACTACATTCATTGCACTTTTAGACTAGGGGGCCAATCGATCCATAATAGGAGGAAACGCATGGCGGGTTATAGAGAGGTTAAACGTTCGACTTAAAAATAATTACATACCCACTTGTACCGTCGCCGATGGTACGCAATGTCAAATTTTAGGCTCTATTTCAGTACCGATTACCGTTGATAATAAAACCAAAATTCTTGAAATGCTTGTTGTACCGACAATACATCAAGACATATTATTGGGAGTAGATTTTTGGACCAGAATGAACATAAATATAAAATTTTGTGATAATACTTGGTACCTATCAGGCGACAGCAATATTTGCGAAAATAAAATTCAGGACTTAGACCACTTAAACTCCGAAGAACGCAGTAAATTAAATAATTTAATCGAAACTTACTTTAAAAATTCAACAAAAACTATTGGTTGCACTAATTTGGTGGAACACGTGATAATTACTGACGCTACCCCGATTAAACAGCGCTACTATCCGGTTTCACCTAAGGTTAAGGAATATATAAATTTAGAAGTGGACAAAATGTTAAAGGAAGGGATTATAGAACCGTCAAATAGCCCATGGTCCAGTCCAATTTTACTTGTGCGTAAAGCGGATAATTCATATCGTTTTGTTGCGGATTATAGAAAACTAAATGCAGTAACTCGTAAAGATGCCTACCCGCTACCTTATGTGAACTCAATTCTCGACAAACAAAATGCTCGGTACATCTCGTCTTTAGATATAAAATCTGCATTTTGGCAAATACCCGTAGAATTATCTAGTCAAGAGAAAACGGCGTTTACAGTACCCGGAAGAGGCTTATTTCATTTTAAACGTATGCCTTTTGGCCTCCATAATTCGCCTGCAACATTCCAAAGGCTGATGGATAGACTTTTCAACCACGAATTTGAACCGTACGTCTTTGTGTATCTAGACGATATAATAATAATCACGCCGAGTTTTGAAAAACATCTAGAGATTCTAGAAAAAGTATTTATTAAAATATTCGATGCCGGATTAACCCTGAATAAAGATAAATGCCACTTCTGTAAACCGGAAATAAAATATTTAGGTTATGTTGTCAATAACACGGGCTTGCATGTCGATCCAGAAAAAATTGAGTCAATATTAAATATCCCTACCCCAAAATCTGTTACAGAGGTGCGAAGATTTTTAGGCACAGTTTCGTAGATTTATACCTGACTTTTCTACCTTATCTGCACCTATTTGTGCTTTAATTCAGAAAAATAAACCATTTATTTGGACGACGCAGTGTGAAAAATCATTTAACACAATAAAGGAAAAATTAATTTCCGCTCCAATTTTATCATGCCCCAATTTCGAGTTACCTTTTTTCGTACAAACGGATGCATCGGCCATTGGTTTAGGCGCTATCCTGACCCAAATTACTGATGAGGGAGAGCAAATAATTTGTTACGCGAGTCGGTCTTTATCCAAACAAGAAAGGAATTACAGTGTTACTGAACGGGAATGTTTAGGAGTAATTTGGGCTGTTGAAAAATTTAGACCTTATTTGGAAGGAACCAAGTTTACCGTTATTACCGACCACCATTCCCTTATTTGGCTCAATAATTTAAAAGATCCAACGGGACGACTAGCTAGATGGGCCGTCCGCCTTCAACAATTTAATTTTGACATAAAATTTAGGAAAGGTTCAGAAAATTTATTACCGGATCTGTTATCTCGTTCTTTACACACGGAATTAAATTTGATTAATATCGAGCAACCCATAATTGATCCTTGGTACCAGCAGTTAATGCAAAAAATTGAAGAACAACCCGCTAAATTTCGTTATTGGAAAATTGAAAATAATAGGCTCTTTAAATATGTTCGTTCCCCGACTACTCCCGAATGGAAAATAGTAGTACCTAAAGAATATCGCGCCCAAGTATTACGCGAGTGTCATGACGACACCACTGCGGGACATCTGGGAAATTTTAAGACTTTTCATCGTGCCGCGGTTTTATACTATTGGCCAAAAATGCAGCATGATATAAAATCGTATGTTCGTGCTTGTACCGTCTGCCAAATGCAGAAACCTATACAGAAACGTATATCGGGATTTATGGGAGGTAAACCCATTGCCTCTCGCCCTTGGCAACTGGTGAGCGCCGATTTCATGGAATTCCCATGCTCTCGTAGTAGAAACCAATATCTTTTAGTTGTTAACGATTATTTTACCAAGTTTGCTGTTCTGTTTCCCATAAGAAAAGCTACCGCGTCCAAATTATGCGAAACGATGGAGAAAAAAATATTTTTAGTTTACGGCGCTCCTCAGATTATTATATGCGATAACGGCAAACAATTTGTTAGTCGAGAATTTAAAGAGTTAGCTTCGAAATATGGCGTCAAATTGTCTTATAACGCGAATTACCACCCTCAAAATAATCCAACCGAGCGCGCAAATAAAACGATTAAAACCATGATAAAATCTTACCTAAAAGAAGATCACCGAGTCTGGGATACCAATATTTCGCAAATAGAATGTGCTTTTAATACTGCTAAAAGCGAGGTAACGGGTTATACCCCGTATTACTTAAATTACGGCCGGGAACTAATCTTGTACGGTAAATATCACGCAGAAATGGAAAATCTTATTAGTAAAGAGGAAACGGATCCCTCTCGCGTTAAGGAAGAAAATCTTAACCGAATATTTAGTGAAATACGAAAGAAGATAGCTACGGCTCGTGATCGGAATGAAATTTATTATAATTCAAGGAGTAGACACGAGACATTGGATGTCGGACAACTGGTGTGGTTAAAGAATCATGTGTTGTCGGATGGGTCAAAACATTTTTCTGCTAAATTAGCTCCGAAGTTTATCGGACCATTTAAAGTTAAGGAGAAAACCTCTAGAGTTACCTATCATTTACATTCATTAGAGGGTAAACCCAAAGGCATTTGGCATATTAAAGATATCAAACCTGCTTATGATAGTAAAGATGGAGCTTAAAGTGTTTTTTTTTTTGTTTTCTTTATACGTAAAGGGGGGATGTAACGGTTTACTTTTCCCGTTAACCTTAACCCTTTCCTACTACCTTTGCGACATCTTTTTTGTCGGTTATTTAGAGATCGTTTACTGTTTTAGAGTTTATTATTATTGTTTGTCGCTAGACAGCGCGAGCAGTCAGAACTGTTGCCGTGTTATTAATTTAATTAAAATATGTTTAATCTTGCGAGCGCAAAACTTGGGTTTTTTGGTCACTCGGCAAGTGGATTTCAAGCAAATTGAACAGTGTGTGCAAGAGTGAGTTTACACAGCATAGGGCGCTCTAGTTTAGTACGGGGTTTCGTACTTATCGCCACTTCGGCGGATTTTCACCGTTTTCTTCGTCCATCGCCCGATTTTTTGGTGCTCGTTGTCGCCATCACTGGAGCCAAGGCACCACCCCAACGACTCTTGGGGGATCTTCCTGTCTACTGGGGCTCTTCTTTCGCCTACTCAGCACTTCCACGACACGCCGGGGATACTCCAACATCGCACAGCTAAGTACTGTTTTAATTACACAGTGATAACTAGATACAGTGCTACGCAACCCTTGTTAGTTCTATCGTGCGAATCTAGCTTACCCTTTGGAGGGTTAATTATTGCACCTAGTATCGATTTAAAGCGATATTTTAAGACAATATTGTCTGTATTTTTCTATAAAATTTTCGTTACGCCGCCTATGGTTGGTGCCAGCGCGGACAATAATTTGGCCGTTCTACACAAGTATTGGCCGTTACTCTCTATTTGTTATTATTTTTGTCTGAGAGTTGTATTTTTTGATTCTGTATAAAATCATAGTTATTTCTAGTTCATGAAAATTTTAACAATTGTCTTTGATAAATTTAACGATTATTGTAACAATAATTCTGACTGTTCCGTTTCTAGTAGAATAATAGATTGTAGAGTTTTTTTCGAAATTTGAAATTTTACGTAATATTACTCTGATTAGTTAAACTCATTTCTGGCTTTTTATGTTGCAAAGTACCCAACTTTCACCAATTTAATTATCCCTAGATCCCTGGCTTCCCATCCTTTTTTTGAGCTAGCGTCATTTTTCGTAATTTTTATTTTATCTAAAATTACGTGGCGCCCTAATTATTATATCCGATTCATTTATTCGTATACGAACCACGATTGTACGTATTCACGTACCCTCTCCGACTGCTGCGCTGTGGGCAGTATATATATATATATATATATAAATTATGTGAACGCCTCACCCCAATATCAATATCATTAGAAATTAAATCATCTTAAATCCATATAATTAGCAGTTTAAGGTGTCGAGTAAAAAGGCACGTTTCTAAGATAATCTTTTGTATAAATATGTTAGCACGTAGAATTAGAAGTATTCCGGTTGTATTCATCTTGTATTCTTGTTACATTTACTGTTGTAACCAGCGTTCTAGCCAGAACCATTTTATTTCGTTTTTAATAAAATAAACGTTTTAAAAACGATATTTCAAGTTCCTAAAATATAATTGGCGCAGTCGGTAGGATAGCCAAGTCTACGTATACCGAAAACCAAAAAAAAAAAACGGTTTAATTCGTTAAAGTAACGTAGTCGTCGATTTTTATCGTTAACGCGCTATCCAAAAAAACGAGTGATCAAGTTAATCCTGTAAGACAGCGATACCTCTGCTCATCTCCAAAAACGTATCCACGAGTGATCAAGTTAATCCTGTAAGGCACAGCGACACCTCTGCTCATCTCCAAAAAACGTATCTACGAGTGATCAAGTTAATCCTGTAAGACACAGCGACACCTCTGCTCATCTCCAAAAAACGAATCTACGAGTGACCAAGTTTAATCCTGTGAGGCACAGCGACACCTCTGCTCATCTCCGATTCATCGAGGAACTCATCATCAACACGGAATCCTTCTCCAGCCGTTCCTGAGCGCAATTCAGAACAGGAGAAGTCAACAACCCGGTCTCCCCAGAATCGAGCGAACATCGATCCGGAGCCAACCAACACCACCCACTGTCATCGATCCAATGATCAAAGACATTTTATTAATTTTGTAAGTACAATCTGTACATCTTTTTAATTCCATACTGGAAGAATTATTAAATAGCTTAAATAATTTAAATTTAAATATGGCACCCCCAGAACTCAATGTAGGAAACATTTTCACTACCTTAAATAATGAAGTTATTAAATTGTTTGATTTAATACCAAATTTTGACGGTGACGTCAAAACTTTGTCAAATTTTATAAGCACTGTAGATGACATAATTACGTTAATTAATCAAACGAATCCATCTGAAATAACGAAAAAGATCGTGACACTAACTTTGAAAAATAAAATAAAAGGCAATGCTGCGCAATGTCTTAATATCACAGTTATCAATTCGTGGAAAGAATTAAAACTACACCTGTTACAAAACTACTCTGACACTAGATCAGAACACACACTAATGTACGAATTAACACATCTCAAACAAACGAAAGATAATATTTTAGAATATTATTCTAAATTTAATGATTTATATTTCACAAAATATTTTACACAATGTTTTATAAATAACTGCAGAGATCCGTTCAGATCTCAACTTTCTGCCCGAAATCCGCAGAAATTATCCGAAATAGTAAATTTAATCACTAACGATTTACAATACATTCACAACCAGAACACACAAGTTCAAAAACCCCTTCCACCGAAAAACCAACTACAATTCAACCACAACCAACAAAAACATCAATCTCCCATGCACAAATACCCACAACCTGTGCCCTACCAACAAAATAAACCTTTTGCACCCAGCGCAAATACTCGAAACACCCAACAGACAGTCACACCCATGAGTATTTCAACCTACCAAACTACTAGACACAGTCAACCCCGAACAGAACGATTATTCAATCAAGAGCTAGACTCAGACAATAATGTAAACCAAGAAAACTCAGAATTTGAAGATGATACACAAGAAAATGAAATTTTTGACGAAAATTCTTTTTTAGACGTAGACAGCCAACTAGAATCGAATCCCTAACGAATAATTTTAGTAAACTACCATTTATTAAAATCCTTGATTTCAAAATTTTACTTGATACCGGATCAACACAAAATTACATTAATCCAAAATTAATTAAACCTAATTTTACTAAATTCCCCGAATCATTCACCGTGCACACCTGTAACGGCAAATCATCAGGAAATGAATTCACCTTCTTTAAATTTAAAAATAATAATATAAAAAGTTATATCTTTGACTTTCATAAAGACTTTGATATCCTGTTAGGATTACCTGGCATAAAACTGCTTAAAACTAAATTTGATTTTGTAAAAGAAGAAATTACATTCTTAAACAAACATAAGTATAAATTTCAATACTTTAACTCAGACGGCGCGGAACACTTTAACATTGAAATTAAAAATCAAAAAATACGGGACGAACATTTAAATACAGAAGAAAAACGAGACCAGCACACAGTTTTAAATAAATGTAAATCATTAATATTACAAGAAGATGAAAAACTTTCATTTACAAATAAAATTAAACACAAAATTAAAACCACTGATAACATTCCAATCCATGCCAAACAATATAAATACCCTGAAATTTATAAGCAGGAAGTTCAAAACCAAGTTGATAAAATGTTAAAAGACGATATTATTCAAAATTCTTATTCACCTTGGTCAGCCCCAATTTGGGTAGTACCGAAAAAATTGGATGCATCTGGCAAACAAAAATTTAGAATGGTCATAGATTACAGGAAACTGAACGAAAAAACAGTGGACGACAAATTTCCTATTCCTGACATAACCGACATATTAGACAAACTGGGTAAATCTAATTATTTTACAACAATTGAGTTGACTTCTGGTTTCCATCAAATCGAAGTAGACCCAAACGATATCCCAAAAACAGCTTTTTCTACCAACTCAGGACATAATGAGTTTAAAAGAATGCCTTTCGGACTAAAAAATGCCCCGTCAACATTTCAGAGATTAATGAATTTCGTTTTAAAAGACCTGATAAACAAAATTTGTTTCGTTTATTTAGATGATATAATCATATTAGGCACTTCCCTTCAAGAACATTTATATAATATTGAGAAAGTATTTCAAAAATTGAAAGAAGCGAACTTAAAAATCCAACTTGATAAAAGTGAATTTTTACGAAAAGAAGTCGCGTACTTAGGACACATTATTACAACGGACGGAATTAAACCTAACCCGGATAAAATCCAAGCTATTAAAAAGTTCCCCATACCTAAAACAGTAAAAGAAATAAAATCATTCCTCGGATTACTTGGATATTACAGACGATTCATTGACAGTTTTTCGAAAATAACAAAGCCCCTAACTAATTGTTTAAAGAAAGGACAAAAGATTGATATAAATGATTCTGAATATAAAAAATATTTCGAAAAATGTAAAATACTTCTCTCTAATAATCCCATTTTACAATACCCAGACTTTTCAAAGACGTTTATCTTAACAACTGACGCAAGCAACTACGCTATCGGAGCCGTGTTATCACAAAAGAATGAAAATAATAAAGACCTGCCCATCGCGTACATCTCACGTACACTTAATAATCATGAAATTAATTATTCAACAATTGAAAAAGAATTATTGGCAATAATTTGGGCAACCAAACAATTTCGACCATATTTATTAGGACATAAATTCAAAATTATTACAGATAATAGACCCCTGATTTGGTTAAACTCATTAAAAGAACCGAATTCGAAATTAATAAGATGGCGGTTAAAATTAGAAGAATTTAATTATACAGTAGAGTACAAAAAAGGATGCCAAAACGTGGTAGCCGACGCACTGTCTCGAATCAAGCCTGAATTTAAAATTGAATATAAAAACTCAAATATATTTGAATCAAACAAACCACTAATCCACTGCATTTCCAACGATATGAAAATGAGCAAAGGATTTGCAAAAGACGTAAAATTAAATTACCCATGTGAAAATTATTACAACTTAGATAATAAAATTATGATACAAAAAGAACCGAGATTAATTTGTCATTCAATAACTAAACAAAATTACCTTGACAAACCTTCTTATAGAAATATAAAAATCTGTTTAGAAAAATTATTAGAGTTCTGTACTCAAAATGATATAAATGAACTAGACATGCCAAAAATCTGTTCCGGTTTAGATAGACGAAACTGGAATAAAATAGAAAATCTAATCACAGAAATATTTGTTAACTCTAATATCAAAATTAATATTTATGAAAAACCCAACGACGAAGAATTGAACTTAAACACAGATAATGACTCAGTTATCGTCGAAACAGAAAGCGAAAGAGAAACAACTGATACAGCACATTCCGACGACGAGAGTCCCATAAACGGTTTATCATATCTGGACACACCGATAAACACATGTAAAAACCAGATAGTAATTAAAGAGACAACTAATAAAAATGAAGTTAAAATTAATAAAATTTTTAACAATAAAATACAGCGCATTTATTTGTACCTAAATAAAATTAATAATAATAATGCAATTATGAAATTTATAAAAGAATACTTACAACCCGGTATAACTTATTACTGCTTAATCCCAGAGAACTTCAAACCAAACGTTAACGCCGTATTACAAACATATTTCGACGCGAATAGCTATAAATTAGTAGCATGTAAAACTATGAATACGGATGTAGAAAACAAAGAAGAACAACAGATAATAATTCGAAATTATCATGAAGGTAAAACGAACCACAGAGGTATAACAGAACATATAACAGACTAAAACAATTATATTACTGGCCGAATATGCAGAAAGATATTCAAAATTTTATTAATAAATGCACCACTTGCTTAACAACTAAAAATGAAAGAAACCCCATTGAAATCCCGAATATTCGAACACCAACAGCAGATAAACCATTTGAAAAAATTCATATAGACCTTCTGTCATTAGAACAAATTAAAATATTAACAATTGTAGACTCTTTTTCAAAATTCGCCATCGCCTACATTGTAAAAGATAAAAATGCGATTACAATTTTAAATAAACTTATAAAATATTTCACCCACTTTATAATACCGAAAGAAATAGTATCCGATAATGGTCTGGAATTTAATAATAAAACAATACAAAATTATTTAGCTCTTAGAAATATAAATATCCATTATATTTCTATTGACAACCCGAAAAGTAATGGAATAGTGGAAAGATTCCATTCTTCATTAATAGAACACATGAGAATTATTAATCAAAATTTAATAATTAAAAGTTTACAATTGAAAGAAAGATTAAATTACGCTTTAATAGCTTATAATAATAGCATTCATTCAACAACTAAACGAACACCCGTGGAAATTATATTCGGACAAACATCAGATTTAAACTTAAAACCGGAAGAAACGCAAATTGACGAATATCTACAAAAACACGCGGATATTTTAAAACGAATAAATGAACAAGTAAAATTTAATATAGAAAAGAATAAAGCAAAATATAATAAATAATAAGTAAATTTGACAGATGAATGATTAATTTGACGGGTAAAATATTAAATTGACAGAAAAACGAGAAGCATTTATTAATTTTTGTTTCAATTCCATGGCTATTTGCTATTTTCATCGTAATTTTGCATGTTTTCATATTTAATTTCTGTCGCTACAAAGCAAGTATAAGTAATTCTGTTTATTGATTTAGATGCAGAATTTTATGCTCTACAACATGTATTTGAAGCATTTTTGCCTAAAATAATTTGGGGAGCAATACGCACGGAAAAACTGTTTTTTCATGTTAATCGCCTATGTACACAGGTATGATGTTCCACCCAGTATATATATATATATATATATATATATATATATATATATATATATATATATATATATATATATATATATATATTAATTATAATTTTTTTAAAATAAATAAGCAATTAATTCACTCATAACAATGTGTTGCTCATAAGTTTTCTACCAATTTCAGGGAAAATTTATTGTCTTATAAATGTATTGAAATAATAGGTTGGTATTCCCTTATAACGTGATGCAACAAAAGCAAAAACCGCTAGTCGAAAAATCCTTGTCACAGGAAGGCAATAAAGAAATAATTGTTTTAAATAAATTTGCTTCTGGCTCACTTTGAACTTTATATCAGTAAATAAATATAAATAAATATATCATCACGCCTTTAACCCATTAAGGGTGTGGCACTCTGCTTACGCAGATCTCGGTAGGTGATATATTTTTGCGTATGAAATGCGGTTACCAGCCGTCAAGTCATAGCTCCCAAAGTTGTTAGTGGAGGGGGAACCACAGGGGTAAATTTAAATTTGTAACTATCGGCAGTGGGATTCGAACTGAGGATCTCACGATCCACAGTCCGCAACGTTACCACGGAGCTATTTACCCCATTTTATATCAGTAACATCAGTAAAAAATAAAGTTACCTATTTCATGGACAATCTGGTAATTTAAAAATGTATTGGAATCGTTTGTTGTTTTCTTTCGTAGCTCTCTAACGTAACTATGCGGAAAACGAGACTAGCCAGTGCAAAAGAGGCAATGGCGTGTAAGACACCTCGTACCCCCCGAGTCGTCACCTCGCAGTCTGAACTGGTAAACAATATTTGGTTAAAATTTTTTAATTCACTTTTGGTAATGTGTTGAATATTGAATTGAATATTATTTTCTGGGCATTTTTTTTGTCTAAATTTATTCTGGTAAAGCTATAAAGTTCCAATTCCGTGGGCAATTTGATAACATTAGAATGCATTGTAATTGAACCCCAGTTGCTGAGAAGTAGAAAACGGTAAAATATATATGTTTAAAATTTGATTCACTTTTAGCTATGTATTTTTCTAATATTATTGGTCCTAATTTACTCTGATTAAGTAAGAAAGAGCAAATTTAAGCAGGCGGGTGCACCATGACGGAATCAAAAAATAACTACGGGACAATTTGTTACTAATTTATTGCTAAATTATTATAATAACATGTATTATCATTAGCGAATCACGGATTCTAATTTAATGTCATTTGCAATAAACATTAACTACCTATACTTTTTATTTAACAATTAGAATTTTTTTTAAATAAATAAGCAATTAATTCACTCATAACAAAATGATCCTCATAAGTTTTCTACCATTTTCTTGGAAAATCTATTTTCGTTCAAATGAATTGTAATAATTTGTTGCGTGATGCAACAAAAACTAAGCTCACTAGTCGAAAAACCTTTGGCGCAGAAAGACTGTAAAGAAATACTTGTTTAAAATAAATTTGCTTTTGGTTCACTTGAACCTTTATATTCGTAACATTAGTAAAAAGTAAAGTTACCTATTTCATGGACAATCTGGTAATTTAAAAATGTATTGCAATCGTTTGTTGTTTTCTGTCGTAGATCTCTAACGTTACCCTTAGAAAAACAAAAAAATCGAGTGCGATTGAACTCATGCCGTGCCACAGGACGCGTATCCCCCGAGTCGCCGCCGCGCAGACAGAACTGGTAAACAATATTTGGTTAAAATTAATTAACTCACTTTTGGCAATTATGTTTTCCACTAATTTTTTTTGCCCCAGTTTAATTTAATCGGATTTCTATTTCGTGGACAATTTTTTTTTGTCTAAATTTATTCTGGTAAAGTTATAAAGTATATATTTCCATAGACAATTTGATAACATTGGAATGAATTATAATAATTTCTTCGTATTCTCTGATAGCATGACACCAAACGGAGAAAAACTGTATGCCCGGCCGCGAGGCCGTCCTCATCCCACCGAACCCTTATTAGAACCCCAATTGATGCGAAGGATGAAAGGGTAAAATATATTTGTTTAAAATTTGATTCACTTTTAGCTTTGTATTTTTCTAATATTATTTGTACAAATTTACTCAGATTAAGTAAGAAGGAGCAAATTTAAGCTGGCGGGTGCATCATGAAGGAATCAAAAAATAACTACGGGACAATTTGTTACTGTTTTATTGCTAAATTAACCTTAATAACAAATGTATTACCATTAACGAATCACGGATTCTAATTTAAAATATCATTTGCAATAGACTTTAACTACCTATCTATATATATTTTTTTAATTAAATTTTTTTTAAATAAATAAGCAATTAATTCACTCATAACAATGTGTTGCTCATAAGATTTCTACCAATTTCGTGGAAAATCTATTGTCATATAAATGAATTGTAATAATAGGTTGGTATTCCCTTATAACGTGATGCAACAAAAACAAAGACCGCTAGTCGAAAAATCTTTGTCACAGGAAGGCTATAAAGAAATAATTGTTTTAAATAAATTTGCTCCTGGCTCACTTTGAACTTTATATCAGTAACATCAGTAAAAAATAAAGTTACCTATTTCATGGACAATCTGGTAATTTTAAAATGTTTTGCAATGGTTTGTTGTTTTCTTTCGTAGTTCGCTAACGTAACTGTAAGAAAACCAAGAAAAACCGGTGCAGTAGAGGTTATGGCTTGCCATAAGTTCCCACGGACCCCCCGAGTCACCACAAAAACATCAACGGTAAACAATATTTGGTTAAAATTAATGAATTCATTTTTGCCAATGTGTTGATCATAAGTTTTCCACTATTTTTTTTGTCTCAGTTTAAACTAATCGAATATCTATTTATCCCGGTAAAGGTATAAAATACCAATTCCGTGGACAGTTTGATAACATTAGACTGAATTGTAATAATTTGTTCGTATTCCCTGATAGAGTGACATTCCCACGTTCTCATTATCGAGAAAAACATGTAGCCCGGCCGTGAGGTCGTCCAAGCGGCCATCCTTGAGAGCCCCGACAAGAAGAACTTTGATTACTACGACCGAGAAACGGGTAAAATATATTTGTTTAAAATTTGGTTCATTTTTAGCTTTGTATTTTTCTAAAACAGGTGATTCATAACGTACGGAAAAGATTGAAAGTCTAGCTATGCTTTTTCCTTAATAAATTTTTCACAAAATCTCAATAGCCAAAAAGTTACACTAAATTAAAGTTCTTTTAAATTAACGCCCACCTATTGAATACCGCTGAAAATAATCATTATTTTTGCCTTTCCATAGAAACACGGTTCTTTCAAATCTGACAATTTGCTGTTTTTTTAAATTATGTAGGTACGCAACAAGAAATAATGACAAAAGCAGTGAATTGTACAAATATTTTTAATTAATTTAACTTATTCCATAAACCATAATCATTTCTACTTATTGCTCGTTACTGAAAGTATTAACAATCTTACACTTAACTATATTTTATTATACTTTGACGTTTAAAGAAGAACTTTTTTGTTATTGAGTTTTTGCCAAAAGTTTATTAAGAAAAAGATATTATTTCGCTCCGCCCCTCTAGCTACACTTTAATCCTTTTCCGTACGATATGCATCACCCTGTACTATTAGTCCAAATTTACTCTGATTAAGTAAGAAGGAGCAAGTTTAAGCTGGCGGGTGCACCATGATGGAATCAAAAAAATAAATACGGGACAATTTGTTGCTATTTTATTGCTAATTTGTAACCATATTAACAATTGTATTACCATTATCGAATCATGGATTCTAATTTAAAATGTCATTTGCAATAGACTCGTAACTTCCTGTACTTTTTATTTAAATTAGAATAGGAATGGTTTTTCAGCGGTCCGAAGACAAGTGAAATCCCTGAATTTCGGGTTCCGCCAATGGTAATAAATTTGTTATTATAGTAATAAATCAATAATAAAATTGCAACAATTTGTCCCGTTGATTCTACTATGATGTGTTCGCCAGCCTAATTGTATTATAAGAAGAAATTTCATGGACAATCTGGTACCCTTTTATTGATTGCACTGTTTGGGCGATAATATTTTTACTGTCAGCGTATTTTTATTTTAACGCATCATTTGCATTTCGTTATATGAATTACAAACGCGGTTGCACGGTTGCTTTATAGTGTATATTTCGTCACCTATTGTTTATATTATATTTTTTAGTATTATAAGTATTTAATAAGTAAGGAACATTAATTTGGTAAACTTGTTTGTGTTTATTAATATTCCAAATTATGTTTTATTGTTTTTAGCAACCTATAAAGACAACGGTGCAGGAATCCAATAAAGGTAATTATTAAAAAATAAAATTAGTAAATTTAAGTAAATATCAATTGACCTTTAAATTTTCAAACTGTAAATTATTCCATTAGGATGCTACCGGGCCACAAGAGCGACAAAAGAGGACAAAGGAGAGCTTGTACCTCCATCAACAAACAAAACTCAAACTGTAAGTGTTCGATAATGCAATGTTATTTATTTGATTATATATTCTTACACGAAAATGCAAACCATGATAATGCATTTCTCGAATGTACAAATGTAGAAAATTACTTTCAGAGATTTTATAGCAACCGAAAATACAATGTTGAATATGTTACAAATGTCGAATGTTACAAATCTCGAAAAATATCGAAAGTACATATCTCGAATATACAAATGTCGAATAATACCTAGATTATTTTCTTTAAAACTGAATTCTGTGATTCGAGTTTGTCGAGCATGAGTTGTATAGGCTTAGGGTTTGTTTGTTAAAAGTGCGAGCGAAGCGTGCTTATCTAAGTAATTTCCATTAACATAACTTTCGATATTTGTAGCATTTCGAACATTCAACATTTGTATAACTGTGAATTTAATTTTCGATATTTGTAACATCCAAGCTATTTGATAAATGTATTTTTGGGATTTGTAACATTCGACATTTATAACTATTTCAGCATTCGACATTTGTATTTTTTTATCTAGCATCATACACAATAAGAAATAATTCAGAATTATAATGGAACTCAAACAATTCATACGTTGTTATATTTGGTTATAAGTTTTAATAAGCGAGGTTAGGCAGAATTGTTAATTCTATACATTCGTTTGATTGCAGGAGAAAGACATGCCTGATGAATTGTTAAACTTTCATCAGGCTGTGTCTGATCTTCAAGCAGTCGAAGAAGAAATGCTTGATAACCACAAGCGCGTCAACGAGTATTTGGCAGAAGCGTTATCCCAAGCGAAACAACTTTATTCGGTAGCCAATAATGTAGACTATGACCAGGGTGGTAAGTTATTTTTCTTCATACATTTACATCAACCAGTTAGTTCTAATACAAATATTCATTTATACCTATAGCATACTGCAATGCATGGGAAGAACTTCTTGCTCAAGGAGTAACAGTTTTTAATTCAGCGCGGTCAATTCTGAATGAATATAGAGCGAAGTTAAATACAGAAGAACTTATGAGTAAGAAAATGCATAAATAGGCATAATTATAAGTTAATACTTAAATAGGAATTTCTATTTACAAAGTATTATGCAAGATATTCGTATAATTTTTTATTTACGTCTTAAATGAATAATGTTTTTGTGTAATTTAATTTAATACATCGCCATTGTTCATAAATTAATTTATAAAAGCTTAATCAGTCATACACATGTAAATATATAACTGTGCAGAAATTTAAAATTTAGATATAAAATGCGAAAGAAAATAAATAGCTTATGTATTGTATTATTTAAATATGTATGTTATATAAATTTCTGCACTGCTCCAATATTGATCTAGCAAGTTAATAAATTATATATCGTTATTTAAATGATTTCAAGGTAAATCCATAGTACATATAACATTTCTAGTCTTTGTTGTGGAAGGCTCATGTTGATGGCTGCTACAAAAATTCATGTATTATTTGTTCTCTTGATTTATAAATGCATTACAGTGTTCAGTAATCATGCACAGATAGGAGGCCTAGTTAGCTTAAAAAACAAAATTATGTATAATATACCTTACCTTATTTTGTGATGATTCATTATTAATATTGAAAATAAATTACAAATGATTTTGAAATTATTCTTGTGTTAAGTTGTTCCTATGTACATGGTACATCCAGTATAGTCTACATCAACTCTTGTACATAAATAAACAAATATTTAAAATAAATAAATACATTTATTTATTGCCCCCCTACTTCCAGTTCCTTACATGTTGAATATTGGTTTATGTATAGTGGATATTATTTAAACTTGGATAGTGTGTATTTATAAAAGTTATTAAATGACTGATGCGACTTTCTATATTATTAATGTATTTCATTCTTAAAACCTTAATGAATATATTCCTAAACGTGATTATTTCGTAGGCTATTAGTTTGTGAAGTGTATAGGCTTGACAAATGATTTGAATCTGCCTCCGGTAAGTAAAAACAGATTATTCAGTCACTATGTATCCTGCACTTTATGTTAAGGTTTGTGTTTTCAGTGTTAAGTAGGTAATCCACTTTGAAAAAATATACGCTTGCATATTTGGTAAGTTTAAGATACAATTTTACTATTTATATAATTGCAAGGGAAACTTACAGTCGTCCGTACAGGTTTCTTGTAAATTACAAATAATACATATACAGGGTGTAAATAAAAAAACTGGCCATAGGCGTGTGGCGACACTGTGACGCCACAAACATCCCATCGTAACATGTTCCATTTCCAAACTGCCAAAATTCATTGCACCCTGCATTCCTTCAAACACTTAGCAACAACATCCTATTCCGCGGACAGCGAACCACTTGACTTCCAGAAGTGATTTTTCTAAGAACAGTCAAGTGGGTCACGAGCAGGGCTGATCATTTCTACCCCACGCTACATTCGCCAGTTCATCCAACATCCTCAAGCTGCAAACTTCGCACCCCAAACATTTTATATATATATATATATATATATATATATATATATATATATATATATATATATATATATATATATATATATATCCATATTGACCCATTTATTTAAAAATATTTGGCAGCTGTAAAGAATGTACAGGATCAATATATCTCCAATCAATTTTTTCAGCTGTTAATGAAAAAATGGTATTGGAAGGAAATATGAAAAATGTAAATAATTTATTTTTTAACAAGAATTTTTTTGTAAAGTAAAAGAATAGAAAGATATGTGACAGACGTAAAAGTCAACAGAGTATCGGAAATAGAAAGCGATCATTACCTTGTAAAAATTAATATGAGAAGCAAGATAGGAAGTAATATAAATCAAGGAAAGGTAGTAATAAGAGAGAAAATGAAGAGCCATTTGCTAAAAAACAAGGAAACAGCAGAAAATTTTCAGAAATTAATAGAAAAAAATTTAAAAGAAAACATATGGAAATCAACTGCAAATAAATGGGAACTTTTTAAGACAGTGCTACTAAAATCAACCAAAGAATTATATCACTTTCAAGAAAACACCGTGGTGGACAGAAGAAATGAAAAATGCAATACAAAAACAAAAAGGAGAAGTGGAAAAAATATTTGAGTAATAAAAACAACGAAAACTTTGAAGAATACAAAAAAAAAACAATACAGAGTTTAAAAATTATGATAAATGAAGCTAAAAATAATCTTGGACACAATTTGGCAATAAACTAAAAGAAACATTTACAGAGAACCAAAAGCTATTATATGGAGCCTTAAAACAAATGAGAAATAAGAGACAACCCACCTTTCCTATCAAAGATTTTCGATTTTTGAAAACTTTTACTTCTGTTGATGTTTAAGAACGGTAGATGGCTCTGGCAGTATTTATTTACTTCTCAGTACCATTTACCAATCTGTTGGGATCTTAGATCTCGCTGAGCCAGTCGATCGGTGTTACTGCCTCACAGGAGTTGACGGGTTACACTACGCTGATGAGCTTCAAAAAGAGCGAAACGCGTCTTTAGTTACTGATTGATTGGCTTGGCCGGTCTCTATGAATTAATAACTTTGACTGCTAGTAAGAACAATCGATAAGAGTGATTAACAAGCAGTTGACTAACTTTATTTTACGCTGTCAAGCGTTCCTAATTTATTTTAGAGATAAGCTTTAAATAAAAGACATACAGAATTAAATATTCTACCACTTCTATTTCAAATATTTTGCTCGATAATCATGTAAGAAGGTTTGACAGCTGAAAAACACAGATAGTCAACTGCTAGTTAGTCGCCCTTAATCAACGTTCTTACTAGCGATCTTTCTTATTATTCTGAGACTGTATTTTATGAAACAGTTGACAATTTTTATTGTCTTCATATTTTTAATATATATGTTTCATAGACAGTTTTCGATTTTTGATGTCTATTCCTCATTATATTTATAAATATATTAAATATTCGGGTATCGCACTTGTGCAAATACTGTAACGTTATTGGTTGAAATTTTCGAGGGAAATATTCGCAGGTAATACAATAAGTGAAATTATTATTATCGATGATATTTTCGAGTGGAACCGACGCTAAAGATTTCACGAGTCCATAGGACGAGTTAAATGTGCAGCTTCGGTTTCACGAGCAATATCTTCGATTATTAATCATATCACCACGACCTTATATTTAATCGGAGAATATAATGAACAATTATTTGTTGTAAAGCGGATTGAGAACGAGAGCATATCCTAAATGTACTGAACGCAACACACCGGGTTTAACCTATGTTTCGTTGTATTAAAATTGCCAATTATAACTACAGGCATTATTTGAAGCACAATTTTATTTAAGAAAACAAAGTTTGAGCTTATTATATAGTTACACGTGTACGATTAGAACACATTTTTATACTTTAAAGAGAAAAATTACTTGTAGCTGTCAAAAATTTTCCTTAGCAACGGATCAAAACAAAGTGATATTTTCATTTGTATAATATTACCGCTGTGGTACACATGTAACTAAGGAGATTCTCAGTGTTGATTGGCTGAAAATATGTAAAGTGACATATGAACTGTATTGTCAGTATAATAACGACAGGATTTGTTACAATGCAGAAACGTGTCATACAATTAAGCATTTCAATGGTTTTAAGAAACGTCAAAAAATGATCTACAAAATTTTTACAAATCACACTTTTTTTGTATTATAGAATGTTCTCGGCATACAAAATATTTGCATTTATCTTAGGTATCTTTTCAAAAATTTTCTTGTTTGGAGACCTACTACAAGTCCTGCATCGGCCACACTTTGGTTGATTTTGCAAAAAAAAGCTCTTTTGTCAAAAGTGACCCTCGTTGGCCATCCTAAGTTTAATCATACCTTTGGTGGTGAAACTTACTTAATTTTAATTGGGGTTATTTTCCTTAAGGGTGGGCAACCTGGCGTTGAAGACTTGTTAAAGGAAAACCTTCAAGTGTTCCTGCGTATTTTTCTTAATTTTTGTGTATAAATTGTTTTTTATCGTGCTTGCAAAATAGTTGTTGTCGTTTTGTGCTAAATAAACACTACAAAAATCTTGAACTTGTGTGGAGCAATAATTTCTAAATTCCGGGTATATTCCGGTATATAAATAAAGCAAAGAACGATTTGACATAACTAAAAAAAAAAGATATCAACACAAAACTTTATTTACAAAGTTATAGTATATTACTCTATTTTTTTATGTAATTGTCGTAGCTGTCCAGGTTTTAAATAACGCGATATCAGTTTTTAAATAAGCCTAAAAAATATGAGTCACGATTTCACTGCTTCTTTAACAGTACGAAACTAAACTACTTTTTTTCACTATTTTCAAGTTATTATTTGTAGGATTTTTTTTTAACAAAGTGTACCTACATTTGTTTGCGATACCTTCATCACCCGAATCTCTCTATTCCAAAGAGAAGAATATCTTGACATCCATTATTTTACATTAACTTACATATTAAACTCATATTTTAAAAATTAAATTCTCTTTAACATAAAACCGTTACACCTACAACCTATATTAAAAATTATTGCATTTGCTTACGTCCATTTTAATAATGATTAACTGAACATTATCTTTCTACCAGATGCTGTTCAAATTAAATTTTTCATTTTGGGTTGAAACAAGTTCTTAATGCTTCATAAATCTTATGACATGTCCAAATATTCTAGTTTCAGATGAGAAGGTAATATACAGTCTGTTAATACAATATTATTACTTACAAACAATATTTATATAGGTTTTTCGTTTTTCTCTTCATGTATGCCTTAAACTTTAAAATAAGTACAAAAATAATACTTATTACAAATGAAGCATACAAAATCAAAATTAGACATATTCCATGAACTAAGATTGCCTTAAATCAAAAAAGTTGTTACGTTTGTACCAACTTTAGTAGAAATGCTAAAATATGTTTTTCATTTAGTTGTGTTGTTCTTATATTAAAAAGAGCATTAAATGGTAAAAAATTTAAAATTAATAACAATTTTGAAATTACACTTGCTTATGCTGCAACAATATGGTCATGTCTTGTTTTGTAAGAAAATATTCGGACCTACCTACTAACGAAAACAAAATACTAGAAATGCCCCGAATATTCGATTACTATTCGGTATTCGGTCTATTCGGTTACTTTTTTTTCTAATATTTGGTATTCGGCCGAATGTTGCATACTATTAGGCCGAATAACAAAAAAAACCGCACATATTATTTTAAAAAATATGTATTTTAATCACAAATTAATATATTTAATACTTCAAACCTGTCAGCTTTTTGCTCATAAACTATACCTGCTTCTGAAATTAGCTTCTCACTATATACACTAATGCCGGAGACGATAGATAATTTTTAGCGAATTCTGTCAGGTTTGTTTTGCGCTTACTGACCACCAGTTGTAAGAGGATCTAGGCGAACGGTTTTCATATAAAAATTAAGCTCATATGTAATAGCACTTTTCTTCTTCACATCCTAAGGACTATTAGTAACCCAATTTGATAAAACAATGAACAAAGCATGTCGTGACACGATTTAATCGCAAATGAAACAAATACGCCCGCGGCATCACTCCCGCACGCACCACAATAAAACAGGTCGTACCCTGTCACCCATGAAATGTATTTTGCCACCAAATATTCTGCGCTTTGGCCGAGAGTAAGACCAAATATTCGGTATTCGAAAAAAAAAACACTATTCGCGGCATCTCTACAAAATGCAATCGATATATTAGTATCAAAATAATTTTAATACTATTAATGTATAAGATAAGCTTTACTTTAAATTATCTAATAGAGTAATTCACAACAAATTGGGTTCAAATTACTGAAAATATGTAATTAAAACAAAATAATGCAGCGCTTAAATGGGAATATATACAGGGTGTAAATTTTTCGTGCGCAAAAGTTACCAAATGATTTTAGATGAAAATAGTTCAAATAAAAATTGTAGAGAATTTAATTCTGCATCTAAATCACTAATCAGATTTTATTTTACATTTCTTGTAACCCGTAAAATCGGCTTAAAAATTTCATAAATATTGCTCGTTTGGAAAGCAACTCCTGTTGTCCTTTGTTGGAACGTAAGTATTAAATTTTTTTTCAATATAGTTGTCAAGTTCAATGTTTAGGGTCAATAATTTGTAGTTCAATATTCAAATGTACGAATTTCTTCTAATTTTTTTTATGATCCCATTAGTATTTACTATTTATTTTTGCAGAGATATTCAGTAAATTTTAGTGATTAAAGACTATATGACATGTGAAAGTAACTGCCCATTGGCAGTACTTTATTTACATTTACTTAGATTGCTATAGTTACTATAATTACAGTTGACTAAATAAGATATTATGAAAATACTTAATACTAAGATGAACTTATTTAATTCGGTCCTGTAGATCTAGAGGGTTGTGACGTTTTAAACGTTTAACACTACCGCACTGCACAAGATTCACGGCTAGTTTATTTTTGTGACACTTTAATCTTTGAATGTATCTTGCACTCAGTCTGGGGATTTCTTCTTTCACGGAAGGCATTTGGAGATCTTGTGAATTATCCAGTTGGGGACAAACCATGGAGCATTGATGACCATACCAAGGATTTTTAATTGAAATCTTTCGATGATTTCGATGTTGGACGTACTTCCTGAACCCCATAGTTCGATGCCGTAGGTCCAGACTGACTTGATTATTGCTTTATACAGCAGCAATTTGTTGTCGGTGGAGTGGATGGATTTTCTACCGATGAGCCAATACATCTTTTAACCCAGCTGCTTTCGTTTGGTCCAAATGTGTTTACGCCAAGTCAGACGTCTATCTAGGTGCATTCCTAGATATTTGACGTCCTATGCTTGGGGTAGCTGGCGGTTATTTAGATATACTGGGGTGCATGTGTCTCTTCTGGTGGTAAAGGTTTTTAACCAGCACTGTATTAGATCCAGATTCTTTTGTAAAAGTTGCGAAGCTAATTTTGGGTCCGGATGTGATGCCAGTATTTCTGTATCGTCTGCGTATGTAGCAATTGTTGTTTAATCCACGGTAGGAAGATCAGCTGTATACAGAAGATATAGAATCGGCCCAAAACACTTCCTTGGGGTATTCCCGATTTCACTGGGTGGAAATTACTCGCTGCGTTCTGATATTTTATCTGGAATTGTCGGTTATAGAGGTATGACTTGAGGATTTGGAAGAACTGCTGGGGTAAGTCACGTTTCAACTTGAAAAGTAACCCAATGTGCCAAACTTTTTCAAAAGCTTGACTGGTGTCAAGGAATGCAGCTGAGCTATACATCTTATTTTGAAGGCTGTTGTTTATAGCTTCTACAACTCTGTGGATTTGTTCAATAGTGGCGTGTTCATGTCTGAACCTGAATTGATGATTTGGAATCAAGTTTTTCCCAAGAATAATTGGATACAGTCTTGTGAGTAATGCTTTTTCAAATAATTTGGATAGGGTTGGTAACAGGCTGATTGGTCTATAGGAAGTTAGGTATCTGGATTTTTGCCAGGTTTTGGGATGACAACGATTTGAGCGACTTTCCATTGACTTGGGAAATAACGAAGTCGAAAGACTGCATTGAATAGGATAGTTAGGTGTCGGATGTTCATTGGTAGTTCCTTGAGTAGTTTTTTAGTGATAAAATCAATACCTGGAGCATTCTTAGGGTATAGTTTATTTATGATTATATTCCAAATTTCATGGGTTTTGAAATATATTATTTGTATATCACTAGAAGATGTGTTTTTCAAAGATTGACGGAGGTTTTCTTCTTCAACGCTGTCATCCTCGTCTGCTCGTGGAAAAGGCTGAAAAACGCATCCGCCTTTTCTTCGCTTGATCTCGCCCATTGTCCTTGTGTTCTTATAGGAGAACATGTGATTTGGGGTCTCTTTAATTTTTTAGTTGCACGCCAAAGGGAGTATTTGTGTGCCTCTGTATTTGACAGATTGCTTAGATACTCTTCAATTGCTTTGTTCTTGATATTATTTAGCAATTGAGATATTTCTTTGGTGGCTTTATTTAGAGCTGTTTTGTCAGGTTGTGATCTAGATTTTTGCCAGATTTTTTTTAATTTAAGCTTTTCAGCAATTATGTTTTTCACTAGTACGGGACAGACTTGAATTTGCGTAGATCTGTTGTTTGCGGGGGTAGCTTCGCAAGCGGCAGACTGGATTGTGTTATTGAAGTAGGCAATAGCATTGTTTAGGTCGCCTGTATTTCTTAAAGGAATATTGCTGGTTAATTTATTATTCATTATTTCTCTAAAGAGGTCCCAGTTTGTTTTCTTATTATAAAGAGATGGCTTCTTTTGATTTTCTATGATTTTAATGCTATAAGTCAGGATTATTGGCGAGTGGTTGGATGAGAGATCGAAAGAAGAGGTAGCTTTTAAGTAGCTTTTTGAAATACCTTTTGTCGTAAAGAAATCGATCAGATCTGGGATTTTTCGTTTATCTGTCGGCCAGTACGTTGGTTCACCCGTCGACACAAAATGCAGACCTTCACTCTCAGAGGCTTTTAGTAGTTCTCTGCCTTTAGGGGTATCCAGTCTGAGCCCCATTGTTGGTGTTTGGCATTGTAGTCGCCTCCTGCTATGAATCTTGGGCCGAGCGTTTGGAAGAAATCAACGAAATGTTTTTTCTAGATTACGTGATTTGGCGGGAAGTAGAGTGCTGACAGGGCAATTTCTCTGTGCTCTTCTTCAATGGCGATATTTGTGGCTTGCATATGTGCGTTTTGGAAATTTGGAAGTTCATGATGTTCTATGGCACTTTTGATTATTACAGCAGTACCTCCATGCGCGGTACCGTCTGGATGGTTCGTAGTGTAAATATTGTACAGCGGAATTTTTATATGGCTTTTTTTTAAGTGAAATGAGTTTCTAATATTAGCAAAACATCGATTTTTTCATTAATTAGGAAAGATTTTACTTCTTCGACATGCGTACAAAACAAGAAACAATGTATCTCCATGCTAAAAATCTATAGAAAACAACCTACTTCATATAACTTTACCATGTATCTTGATAATAAGAAAAAATACAGAAAAACAATTCAGACAAATAAGAAAGAGTTTCCAAAAACAATAACACAATCACTAGCTAATATCCGCAACAACTCCGAATTTTGGAACACAATTAATATTTTAAAACCTAGAAAACAAGCCGTAAATAATATCACGTCAGAATACTGGGAAAAATTTTATAGGCTTCAATTCCCAAGCATAAATAAACTTGCTAGTTCTTATTATGGCTCTTTTCACCCTATTTCTGATTCTAAAATAACATTGGAAGAATTAGTTAAATATACACAATTCAAAAAATGGAAAAGCTGCCGGAATTGATAATATAAGTAATGAATTCTATAAAAATTTGCCGTCAAATTGGATTCACTACTTATTGAATTTATTTAATATTATATAATCGGAAGAAACTATACCAAAAACGTGGTCCAAGATTCGGATGTATATATTGTTGAAGTAAAAATGTTTGTATCATTACTTTTCGTTCTATTATAATGTTGGCTGTTTACTGTTGTTTTTATGTATGTCATTTTTGGATTGTCAATAAATACGTTTAGAGTTGGAAGTGGTCTTATTTATTGTGCTAATTAAAGCATATTGTGCCCTACTACGTTGAGAGTATCAATACGCACAACATGGTATCAGAGCGTAGTTCTCTTTCAACGTAAATCTGGATTGGATTTGGTCTGTATTTGGTTCTGTAGCAAACTCTCGCGTGGAAATTGCGTGGTCACGGTAGCAAACAGTTCGAATTGTTTTGCTGACAACTGCAACATAATCAAATGGATTTGTGGCGACATCATATAATCCAGGGAAAACAATTTATATATTTCAGAATGTCATGTATGATTATTATGTTTTGTTTTGTAAATAGTTACGTCATATTATTTGATTTAAAAAGTAGAAATAAATTTCTTTCTTCAATATATTGAGTTTGAGTTTGAGTTAACTACCTTTTTGAAGACCTATTTATTTTTCTACATTGGTGACCCCGTGACCTGGACTCCCAGCCTACTGAAATCCTTTGAGGCTTGCAAAACAAGTTTGTCTCGCGTCACGATGCTTGCTCATCCATGTTCCAAAAGTCTTCTTGCAATCGTCACAGACGCATCAAACAATGCACTCGGTGCTGTATTGCAACAACAAGTAGATGGAGCTTGGCAACCTCTTTCTTTCTTTTCGAAGAAGCTTAAACCTGCCCAGCGTCAACAGTCCCCGTATGATCGTGAACTCCTTGCGGTTTACGAGGCTGTGCGTCACTTCCGGCACATGGTCGAAGGCAGATACTTTTTCATTGTCACGGATCAGAAACCACTGATCTACGCCTTTCAACAGACGTGTGATAAATGTTCACCAAGAAAATTTACGCAATTGGACTACATAGCTCAATTTACGACCGATGTACGGCACATTCCTGACAAAGAAAATATCGTTGCTGATTCACTCTCCCGCGTAGAGACCATTTCATCACCTATAAACCTTGTTGATTTGGCGTCATCCCAAATCGAAGATGAAGAGCTTCATTCCCTGCTTCATGGAAATTCATCTCTTCGTTTTGAGCGCACTGCTATACCTGGTTCAGATCTTCCTCTTATTTGTGACGTTTCTACTGGTTCTTCAAGACCCTTCTTAACTGCTCAGTTCCGCCGACAGGCATTTGATTCAATACATGGCCTTAGTCATCCTGGTGCACGAACGACTGCGCGCATTGTTTCTTCACGTTTTGTCTGGCCTCGTGTCAAACAAGATTGCCATGCCTGGACGCGTGCCTGCTGTAACTGTCAACGAGCGAAAGTATCCCGTCATGTTCACTCGCCGCTGGGACATTTTGAACCACCTTCAAAAAGATTTCAACATGTCCACATAGACATAATTGGACCATTGCCACCTTCTGGACCTTTCCGATATTGTTTAACCGCTGTAGACCGTTTCACACGTTGGCCTGAAGTTTGGCCTCTAGAACAAATAACTGCGAAAGAAGTAGCTTCAGCTTTCTTGTCCTGTTGGATATCCCGATTTGGCGTCCCCCTCCAAGTAACGACTGATCAAGGTAGACAATTTGAGGCACAGCTCTTTAAAGCTCTTGGTTTGTGCACTGGATTTCAAAGAACTCGGACAACCAGCTGGCATCCTTCCGCCAATGGGATGGTAGAGCGATTTCATCGCCAACTTAAGACAGCTATTATGTGTCACCCAGACATGACTTGGCTCCAAGCTCTCCCCATTGTTCTTCTCGGGATACGAAGTTCTTTTAAAGAAGATCTCCACGCCTCATCCGCTGAACTTTTGTACGGTGAGCCTCTTCGCTTACCCGGCGAAATACTTCATTCAGCCCTCAACACCGACCGCGCTGAGGACGCGACAGATTTTGTTGTCCGTCTCCGCAGGCACATGATTAGACTTCAACCAGCATCAGCAGCGCACCTCTCTACTCCAGCGATCTTTGTTTTCAAAGACTTGAAGACATGCAGCCACGTGTTTCTTTAGGGATGACACTGTACGTGGTTCTCTCCAGCCACCCTACTCTGGACCACAACCAGTAGTGCAGCGAACCGATAAGGTGATCACGATAAGCATTCGCGGTCGACAAGTTAATGTCAGCATTGACCGCGTTAAACCGGCTTCCGTGATGGACGATGGTCCAACAAACCACCCTGCTACGCCTAGACCACCTTCTGTGTCTAGCCCACCTTCGGCGGCTAGACTGCCTCCAACGTCTAGACCACCTCCTGCCACAACCGCTTCGAAAGCCAAGACGCTCGAACATTCTTCAGTGACACCTCCGACACCCGCACTGGTTACTAAATCGGGTCGACGTGTCCGATTCCCAGACTTTTACACCCCCTGACCTCCGGTCACAGCGGGTGATTATGTGGCGACATCATATATATAATCCAGGGAAAACAATTTATATATTTCAGAATGTCATGTATGATTATTATGTTTTGTTTTGTAAATAGTTACGTCATATTATTTGATTTAAAAAGTAGAAATAAATTTCTTTCTTCAATATATTGAGTTTGAGTTTGAGTTAACTACCTTTTTGAAGACCTATTTATTTTTCTACAGATTTTGACGGAATCGAGAAATTGTGTGGTGCTGAGAACTGGACGATCTGGAAGTTTGCTGTGCGAAATTTATTGCGCGCAGTCGAAGGAGCATACGAGGTATGCGATGGACGATTGATAAAACCTACCAAATTGAATGCTAAAGCAACTGCAGCTCAGATCGAGACGTACGAAGCGGCGTTCAAGTTATGGGATAAAGCAGATCGTGCGGCGTGTCAAGTTATCGTGAAAACTATAGAAGCAAAAGTCCAATCATTGATTGTCACATGTGAAACTGCTCGAGACATGTGGGTGAAACTGCACACGGTGATTGAACAGCAAACAAAACAAGCTGCTCATGCTGTCCAGTCAGAATTTTTTAACTTTAGATTGATCTCAGGAGATGACATGGTGCTGCATCTAGCGCGATTTGAAAGCTTGATTCTTCGCATGCAACAGCTTAACGTAAAACCTGACGAATCTTCGTTGATGGTGAGACTTTTAGATACCCTACCGGATAACTATGAGAGTCTTAGGCAGTCCTGGTGGTTTGACTTTTCAGTCGGACAAGAATACTTGTAAGTTCCTAAATAACGGTGTTGTGAAGGCGTGTGGTATTCGTAAAGGAAGATTGTTCCAAATGGTGATGCGAGTGACGGAGCCGAATCAGTCTTGTATTCATGAAGTAAATCTAGTGTCAAAGCAGACTCTACAAATCTGGTACGAGCGGCTTGGTCACTGAAGTAATAAATGCAGAGATTGATCGTGATTCTTGGATAGTCGACTCCGGAGCAACGAATCATATAACGGTCAGAGATGATTGGTACTCATCATTCACACACTTCACGAATCCTGAAAAGGTACTAATGGGCAACAAAACTTACGAGGAGACCATTGGAAAAGGAACAATTAAGTTTCAATCCTGCGTTAAAGGAGAGTGGAAATCGTGTCATCTGGAAGATGTTATCTACGTCCCCGAAGCTCGAAGAAATCTTTTTTCTGTAACAGCTTCTTTGGACAAGGGTTTGACTTTTCAGTCGGACAAGAATACTTGTAAGTTCCTAAATAACGGTGTTGTGAAGGCGTGTGGTATTCGTAAAGGAAGATTGTTCCAAATGGTGATGCGAGTGACGGAGCCGAATCAGTCTTGTATTCATGAAGTAAATCTAGTGTCAAAGCAGACTCTACAAATCTGGCACGAGCGGCTTGGCCTACAGAACAAACGACATGTTGAAAAATTCCTTAAACAACGTGGTATAGAAGTTGATGGTGATGAGGAATTTTGTGAAGCATGCGTTAAGGGGAAGCAACATCGAAGCAGTTTCCAGTCTCGGCAACAACGTGCAACACAACCTGGCGAAATAATTCATGCTGACTTATGTGGCCCTATGGAGTGTGCATCGTTGGGGAATGCCAAATACTTTGTGTGCTTCACGTGCGATTTTTCAAGATTTCGCATGGTGTACTTTCTCAAAAAGAAGTCGGAGACAACAGAGAAGATTTCGGAGGTTAGCTCGTACGATGATGTTGGCTAAGGATTTGCCGAAGTCATTTTGGGCAGAAGCGGTAAATACTGCCGTGCATGTGCTGAATCGGACTGGTTCGAGTCGTGTGGAATGTAAGACGCCGGATAAGGTGTTTACAGGCAAGACGACATATGCGTCATATGCGTCATATGAATAAATTCCACGTATTTGCGACAAATTGTTATGTACATGTTCCAAAAGAGAAGCGCAAGAAGTGGGACTCGAAAGGCAAACCAGGTATATTCGTTGGATATTTGAATGGTATTGATGGCTTTCGGGTATGGATCAAATCAGAAAAACAGATCGTTTGTAGCAAAGACGTGATATTAGAACCTGAGAAGACTGGAAGGACTATGGCATTTATCCCAGGAAGAATAGAAGATGATTCAAGATCCAACAAAGAAAATCCTGTGAGCTGTGATGAATCGGATGACTTCCAGCAGGTGGATAATTCACTGTCAAGTGATGGTGAAGGTAATTGGACTACAAATTCAAGTATTGAAAGGCAACTAAGAGACCGATCGAATATTAAACCTCCTGATCGCTATGCTGAAGTAATGCTGGCTGAAATCCAAGAACCGAAAAATTATACAGATGCTATCAAATCTACAGAACATCAACAATGGAAAAAGGCAAAGGAGGAGGAAATATCTTCACTGCAGGATAAAGCTACATGGAGTTTGGTAGAGCTGCCAGCAGGTCGTAAGCCTATTTCAAATCGTTGGGTGTATCGAGTGAAGCGCAGAGCTGATGGAACAATTGATCGGTACAAAGCTAGATTGGTTGTTCGTGGATTCAGCCAGAGAATGGGTATTGATTATAATGAGACATTTAGCCCTGTTGCTCGGTACGAAACAATTCGAGCAATTTTGAGTATTTCTGCTAGTGAGCATCTACAACTGGCGCAGTTCGATGTAACATCTGCATTTTGAAATGGAATACTTCAGGAAGAAATATTTATGGAGCAACCTGAAGGATTCACTGACAACACCGGAAGAGTATGTAAGCTTCAGAAATCATTATATGGACTGAAGCAGTTACCAAGGTGTTGGAATCAGCGATTCAGGGATGTGCTTATAAGTTTTGAACTTTTGGAGAGTAAAGCTGATCCTTGTTTGTATTATCGAAAAGATAGCGATAACAAACTGATAGTGGTACTATATGTCGACGACGGTTTAGTAGCAGCAACTCGGAAGCAAGACATACAGTTTTTCCTGCAACGTCTTCAGAAAGAATTCAAGATTACGATTGAACAAGTTGGATATTTCTTGAATATTCAAATCACATGTCAAGATGATGGTTCTATTGAAATCAACCAGAAGAAGTATGCTGAAGACGTACTACAACGCTTTAAAATGATGGAGGCAAATCCTGTCTCAACTCCAATTGAGCAATATCTACCACCTGATGACCAGACTAATGTTGAATTGACGAAGGCACCGTATCGAGAGGCAGTCGGGTGTTTAATGTATTTGGCGATTGCTACCAGGCCTGACATTGCTTTCGCCGTGGGCTATGCATCTCAATTTATGGAGAATCCTAAAGAAGTACATTGGTCGCTAATCAAGAGGATTCTTAAATATGTCAAGGGGTCAACATCGAAGAGCATCAAATTTGATGCAAAACATGAAAATAGAAGGCTTGAAATATACACTGATGCTGACTATGCAAGTGATCCAACGTCTCGACGTTCGGTCAGCGGAATGGTGTCTAAGTTTAGTAGAGGTGCCATTACTTGGTCTAGTAAGCGGCAGCAGTGTGTATCCCTATCAACGACAGAGTCGGAGTACGTGGCAGCGTGTGAAATGGCAAGAGAGGCTGTTTGGCCAAGCAGGCTTTTTAACGAAATTTCGCCACTGCAGTGTGTTCCAGTTCTTTTTGTGGACAACGCTAGTGCCATCAAACTGGCGAAAAATCCAGAGTTCCACAAAAGAACCAAACACATAGATGTCCGTTTTCATTACATACGAGAACAAATTCAAGAAGATCAGTTGACGATCGAGCACCTAGCCAGTAACAAGCAAGTTGCGGATATCTTCACGAAGCCTATTCCGCGTGTTCAATTTGTACAGTTACAATCTCTGATAGGAATGGTATAGTAGGATATAGATTCTTCCGTTGTTTAAAGATATAAAATTTTAGGGGAAGTGTTGAAGTAAAAATGTTTATATCATTATTTTTCGTTCTATTATAAAGTTGGCTGTTTACTGTTGTTTTTATGTATATGTCATTTTTGGATTGTCAATAAATACGTTTTGAGTTGGAAGTGGTCTTATTTATTGTGCTAATTAAAGCATATTGTGCCCTACTACGTAGAGAGTATCAATACGCACAACATATATTACACAAAAAAGGCGACACCGAGAATCCTTTGAATTACAAAAGAATTGCCCTCATTTGTTGTGGATGTAAATTATTCACATACATCATTTACTCCCGTATACAAAAATATTTAGAGAACTACAATATTGTTACGATAGACTCCGTACAGAGATACGATGGGGGTTGCCATTTGTAGGGGCATGTCAATAAATGACATGGTAACTAAAATAAATAAATAAGAACAGTTGTTAATATGTAAATAAAGGATTGATTGACAGTGTCAAAAGATATATTAAATGTATATATTCGTTATTTAATAAAATACCTTCATATCAGTTGTGTGTTTCAAAATAAGGAACGTAGAATCGTAACAATATTCTAAAGGAAAATCAAGCAGGCTTTCGAAAAAAACGTGGTACAACAGACAATATATTTTCGTTAACATCTATAATTCATTTACTTTTAAGACAAAAAAAATGCAATATACATGCAATTTTCGTTGATTTTAAAAAAGCATTTGATACTATTAACCATAGTATACTTTAGTTAAAATTATACGAAGTAGGTATCAGTACTAAAATAATACGGTTGCTGCAAGATTTATATGAAAGCGCAAATATTTATTTTAAAAATCAAGAAGGAACTAATGAAAATTATGTTAAAGTTACAAGCGGGGTATTGCAAGGTGAAATTTTTTTTCACCCATTCTTTTTTCTATATTCATTAATGATAAGGAAGATTTTTTCCGAGAAAACGGTGCAATAGGCCTAAATATCGACGGTCATCACGACCTCTTATTACAGGCTTATGTAGATGATCTAGTAATTTTCTGTAGCTCTGAAGCTGATACTCAAAAGAAATTAAATATCCTAAATGCATATTGCAAGAGAAATGATCTTACGATAAATACCTCCAAAACTAAAATTGTTAATTTCCACAGAGGTCGTACACGTTCACATAAACGGTTGTTCAAACACGAAAATTCGAACACTAAAATTGTTAAAAAATATTGCTATTTAGGAGTAATAATTTCAAACTCGGGTAAATTTGTAGAAACGTCATCTCATGCCCAATCAAAGGCCGCGATTGCATCAAGTAACGTTAAAAATCTTTTAGTAAAAGGAAAATCAAACAATTTTACAGAAAAAAATAAATTATTCAGTCGAGATTTTGAATAGAGTTTTGAACTGGTTAATTAAACTTCATCGAATGGAGGATACAAGAGTACCAAAAATTGTATTTAAGCGTTTAATAGAACTCGACTCATATGACACACATGACCTTGAAATTTTTTTTTTGTTTATTAATCTAATTATCTTATATTACATAAAGCAGTGGTGTGTGTGTGTGTGTGTGTGTGTGTGTGTGCGCGTGTGTGGGTGTGTGCGTGGGCGTGCGCGCGTATGTATGGGGGTGTGTGTGTGCGTGCGTGTGGGTGTGTGTGTGTGCGCGCGCTTGCGTGCGTGCGTGCACACACACACGCACGCACACTCACACACACCCACACACACGCGCGCACGCACGCAGGTACACACACACCCACACACAGGCGCGCACGCACGCACGCACACACACACCACTGCCTTATGTAATATAAGATAATTAGATAATAAACAAAAAAAAATTTTCAAGGTCATGCGGATCTGACCGCCAATTGTTATTATTTTTCCCATAATCTAGATGCTGAAACGAAACTTTTCACCAAGTTTCATCGAAATCGGAGGTGGCGCCCATCATCGACAAGTTGACCCTAATTGTTGACACTCAAACAGACTTTCATACTTGCGTTGATCAATACAGAAATATTTTTCATTACTTCAAATAATTTTGACATGTTGTGTTTGTTTACATTTATTAGTTTGGTTAGGTTTCAAATTAGTGACATTTAATTTTTAAAATTTAGTTAGATTTCTGCATTATTCTTCTTGTTTTTTGTACTTTGAATCTCACACAGTAGAGGGCTGGTTATCAATTTTTGGATCTTCGGCCATCATTAATTTAATCGTTATCGATTCTTGGAAGTGTACACTTCCAACTAAATTTTTTTTACAAAATGTAATTATTTAGTGTTAAATTCTTTTTTATAAACTTAACTTAACGTAACTTAATTTCAACATGTAACTGACTACATTTAAATATATTTTGTAATTTAAAATTAGGTAAGCACAACTTTTTGTAAATTTGTATAAATACTAATATTGTAAAATTGTAGACCTGAAGATGGCTGTAACCACAGCTGAAACGTCGTCAAAGACGAAATAAATTGAAATAAATTTACTTAAAGCCAAGTCATCCAATATAACATAGTGATTTATTTACTATTTTCCTTTATATACTAAATAGTAATGGCCCAATCACAGAACTTTGGGCTACACCATGGTGAACTGTTGTAAACTCTTGAGTATTTGTTGTTGGTCACGGCACCCTGTTGTCTATTTGTCAGATATGATCCTATAAGTATGTTCGGGATTCCACGAATTCCATAATACCTTAATTTACTTAGCAGTAACTCGTGAGAGATGCAGTCAAAGGCTTCTGTCAAGTCGCCTAATACAAGGGCTGCTTTTTTATTAATGTCTACTGCTAGCAGGATGTTATTAAATAGATATACAACAGCATGAGTTGTTGATTTTCCTTTCGTGAAACCGAATTGTGTATTGACAATAACATCATACTTGTCAAAGAAGTTTGTAATCCTCTCTTTGAGCAGCATCTCTATTAGTTTTGAGATCCATGGAACCAGCGATATGGGCCTATAATTTTCGCAACATTCCTTGTTACCGTTTTTGAAGATTGGTGTAATTTTAGATATTTTAAGTGCATCAGGAAAGCTTTCCGTGGAGAAAATGGTGTTGATTAGATGGCATAGTGGACCAGAAATACTTTGTGCGCATACTTTTACAAATTTAATAGTAATGTCATATATATCTTTACTGTTCGAATTACTTATAACCTACAGATGAGGGTGGAATAGCAGACTGAATTTTAATATTTATTTATTAAATACTTAACACGATTGATTTCGAATCATTATTCATCATCAGATGTAGCTGAAAAATACATTAATTTATTGTTTACAATATTCCAATAAATTGCTAAATATTATATATAATTCGTATAAATGTGTAGTTAAGATATAAAAAATAGATTTAGTTATGTTTAAAACAAGTGATTTTTTGCATCTTAAATTTTAAGAGACCATGGCATACATAGAACACTGTTATAACAAAATTAAACAAAAACAATTATTAATAAAATATACAAGCACATAAAACAAAAATATTTTATATCAATTCCATATTACGAAAACATTCATAATAGTATAAAAAACATCACTAATAAATATAAGTTAACTTTAACTTTTACATCACAACCCACAATAAACAATATTTTAAAAAACAGCAAACCAAAAACCAAAGACAGAAAAAAGTGGCATCTACAAACTACAATGTAATAAGAGTAATTGCAACTGCATGTACATACATCGGCTTAACATCCAGAAATATAAAAACCCGCTTTAACGAACATCTTAGAAACAACACACACTCTGCATTTGGTACCCATATAATTGAAAATAATCATACAGCAACAATAGAAAACACAACACTGCTACATGCAAGAACCAATTATCATAAACTATTATTACTAGAAAAATACGAAATTTTAAAACATATGAAAGAAAATCAACCAATTTTAAACGACCAAACCACCTTCCCAGAACCACACACCTACCACCTTTCAAAAATGTACCACCAAAATAAATCCCAGAACACAACATACCAAACCATTTAACAATACAGCACACAGCTCTTTACTTCCGTTTCATCCTCTTGACGTCTCAACATTCGAAATTAGTTAAACAACAAATGTAGATCAAATTTAGCAATTTCAACATATTTTCTACAATTATACTGTAACTACATTGACAGTAAATTTAAATTGTGATCATTGCGACTACTTAATCTGACTTGCCAAATTTTATCCTTCAAATCACTTGTATTAAACAGAACTAAATCTATTTTTTATATCTTGACTATAGATTTATTTATACAAATTATACAGAATATTTAGCAATTCTTGGAATATTGTAAACAATAAATTAATTTATTTTTATTTATTTTTCGATCGTTATAAGTATTTAATAAATAAATATTAAAATTCATTCTGCTTATTCCACCCTCATCTGTTGATAATACGCGAAATGAAATGAAGTTTTTCAAATCCAATATTTATCTTGTTCATAATCTCTATTTTGGTAAGCGGAGTAAGGCAAAAAGTTTGATCAACAGGTAGAGGATGAGTTTTTTTCGATGTATTTGTGGATATTTTTGAGTGAACGTTCTCTGTCATGTTAGTGAAGTAATTGTTAAAGTCATTTGGACTGAGATTCGAGTGTTCAGGTTTTTTTGGCTTTGTTCGAACTCTGCTTAAGTATTTTCCATTATTATTATTTGATTTTGTTAAGAAATTAATAGTGGCAAATATTTGGGCGTTTTTCTAGTTTCGTCGGTATTTACGTTTTTGTGTTTGTATTAATATTGATATCTCTTTGGAATCTGAGAATCGTTGAAGATCTTATAGAAACTGAAGATAATCCCTTTGCCTACTAAGGTTAACATCAAACTAAAGAGAACTAACTTTGTTTCTGGGATTGGGTTGTACTTTGAAACTTGCTACCTCTTTACAATGAAGCATTACTTCCAAAAGCTCCTCCATTATTTTGTTACTGTTGCCGCTTTCATACACACCATTCCAGTCGGCGTTTTCTAAGAGATATTGAAGATGTTCGTAATCAATTATAGTAGTATGCCCGTCCCCCTTTTTATACTTGTTTTTTATATTTCCTTTCCTACCTAATTTTTCATTGAATACTATTCCGCAATGATCAGCAACTCCCTGGTGGATTATGTTAACGTTACACTGTTGCTGATTTTGTTTGAAAATATGTTATCAATACATGTAGCTGTTCCTTAGGTTATTCTTGTTGTCGCAAAAATTGTTTGGTGTAGCCCATAGCTTGCAAATATATTTATTAAATTACTTGATTTGTTGTTGAGGAATGAAAAATTAATATTGAAAACACCACATAAAATTATATTAAATTGTTTACTTGTTAGTTCGTATAAGCATTCATTTAGTTTGCTTGAAAATATATCGAATTTGCCGTTGGGAGATCTATAAAAGCAGACAACAATTGTATTTTTTTCAAATGCTGCAGCACAGATTTCAAAGTGATAAATTACTAATCTTAAGTAGTGTAATGTTTTTCCGTTCGCAAAAGTTACCAAATGATTTTATATGAGAATGGTTCATATAAAAATTGTATAGAATTTAATTCTGAATCTAAATCACTAATCAGATTTTATTTTACACGTATTGTAATCCATAAAATTGGCTTTAAATTTTTTTAAATATTGCCCATTTGTAGTAATATCCATGAAATTGGAACAAAATTACAAACAATTACATGACGTTTGAACTGTCAGAAAAGTTAGTTTTTTAAACTTTGTAACTTTCTACAAATTTACCCTGTTTTCTAATAATTTCAAGTTCTTGCAAAAGGAATTAAATTCATAAGAATGAATCATTTTAATCCTGAAGAAAAGTTGAAATAATAAAATGGTATTATTCAGGAGAGTGTTTTAGGAATATTCGAGATTTAATAAGTGTTTTGTGGACACACCATCGAATTCCGAGTAAAACTACTATAGAAAGATTTATGAAGAGGTTTGACAAAACTGTTACGTGTAATAAAGTCCTGCAAAATACAAATGTACAACGTAATTCTGAAGAAAATGTGCTTGCATTATTTGAAGAAAATCACATTTTTAGTTTACGACAAATCGCACTAATCTCAGCAGAAATTGGAATGAGTCATATAACAGTATACAACATTAAAAAAAATATTTTTCGTATAAGTTTCATTCTCATCAAGAATTGTTGCCCAATGATTTTAAAAATCGTGCTGCGTTTTGTGAAAATCAGATTTTTTTAGCATACTTCAGCTGGTTACGAACGTCATTTAAATACTTGAGTTGTTTTTGTTGACTTAACTGCTTCTTATGGCACTGTTTGGATGGACGGTTTAATACACAAACTTTATAACATATTACCTTGTGGTAAAATGGTTAAACTTTTAGAAAATATGCTATCGTACAGAAAATTCAGAGTTTTCATTGGAAATAATAGTAGCAAATTTAGAAATTTAAACAATGGCTTAAAAATTTTATATGACCTATTTATTTCGGAGATATCGAAGAAATTAAAAACAAAATGATAACAGAAAATTTATTCATCAATTAATTAACACAAAATAACAGCAACTGTTCAAAATGAGAACCGCCATTTTCTAAACATACAGCTATCCTTCGAGTCATAGAATATTGCCAGTTAATTACTGTCAATTCATTCTTTAGAGAATTAATAGCTTCAACTAGACGGTCAGTCAACTCTTCGCGTGTATCTGGTTTACCATTACTATACACACGAGATTTGAGGCAACCCCACAGAAAAAAATCTAAAGGCGACAAGTTAGGTGACCGAGCTGGCCAATGTACAGGACCACCTCGTCCTATCCATCTTTCCGGAAAATTTTCATTCAGAAACACCGTCACTTGTCTCCCAAAATGTGGTGGTGCCCCATTTTGCTGGAACCACGTGCCACGACAATTTTCCAGAGGAATATCTTCCATGTAATTCGGCAGTTCTTCTTCCAAAAAGTGAAGGTAAGTTTCTGTACTAAGAGGTCCTTCAAAAAAGTGAGGCCCAATAAGATGATTATTTAACAAGCCGCACCACACGTTGACGGAAAAAAGTAAAATGCGGCATAATGGCTTAAATTATTAACACAGCACAAAAATCCTTCAGCATTCACTACGATAGTTTTTTATCAAAGAAATTAGTCAAGGCTAACTCAATTATCATTTTATTTTTTAATTTCTTCGATATCTCCGAAACAAATAGGAATTAATTTTTTGATCGTAATTACCCCCGTAATATATGGTATAAGTTTGTCGGTCGAGTAATGGAACACCCTGTATATATATATATATATATATATATATATATATATATATATATATATATATATATATATATATATATATATTACCAGTTTCAGTTTCAGGATGTTAAATCTATGTTTACATGTACAAAAGTAGGCTGGTAAGTATGTAATAACTGTATGCTGTACGGTAATATTACCATACAGACCCGTCAAAACAGTCAGGAAAATGAAAATAAAACACAATGATAATATAACGCCATTTATTAATATAAACGAAATTAAGCTGTACGGAGCTTCATCTACTGCGTTCCAAACTTTATAAGGCAATTCAGTATCGCCATCCATTTTTTATCAAACACGTGTGACGTTTTATTAAAAATATTATTACAAAATATGATACAAAATAACTGTAACCATGGTGTTGAATAAAAACAAACAGACTTACTTGATCACTTTCTAAAATTATGACAGACGTTATTCATAAAAGAATTTAAAAAAATAATATTTATGAATGACTCGGATTTCAAACTGACATCTACGGCTTTTATGGTACTCATAACATCAGTAGGTATGTTAATAGCTATTACTGCATATGATTATTTAAATCGAAATATGCGCATTTCTTGGTAAATCGCTTTTACGCACAAAATGTGTGGTTGGTTAATGGTACATGCAGTGTAGCTATGACATTATCTTGCATTTCTATAAATTTTGATTCCGACCATATGATTCACCTTAATGTATTATGTAACATTGAGCACGAGCAGTGATTTGTGAGGGAACTTCGGCGTAATATTTCACGCCACATAGCCAAGTTTCCTTGCGAGTCCGCTCGGAGTTTAGTGAATGGTGATATTAGGAATTCCACTATATCTTTGTTACTGATTCTGTCTTCACGTTCACGCTGCAGTAACACTAATAGTTAGAGACATGCATTGGTTCGCTACTAGAAATATATTGTGACATGTCTTTCATAGAGGTAGATATTTATTTTGGTCTAGACTTTGTTTATTTATGACATATTCGAATCGATAACAACCTAAGTCACAAATTTTAACACATAGAAATCTTTTCTATGGTTCCCATTCTGAATAGCTTGAATTATTGGTCTTGTGCATTGATGTGTGTTACTTACAGAAAGTTTATGATCTTATTCACTACATTTGTCTTTTATTTTGCTTTAAGTTATCTTAAAAATCGGCTATTGCAAATTTTCTTGTTTAAATGTTATTTTGTGAGCCTACAAGGTTTAAATTTGCGACCATTTTTTCTCTAGCTTTTCGACATCATTTAGTTTAAACTGCAATACTTTGTTATTTGCAGAAAGTTTGAAATTTATCCCCTCTATTTAATTTGAGCAGCTAATCACTATTACAATGCGTGTTTTTTTTTTAAATTGGTGTTCTGATAATAAACTTGTTCTAAATATTGCAATGAACATTTTATGATTTTTAAGCTATTTCCATAATTTTGAACAGTTATCTTCAGAACGACATCTAGGAGGGTATTTCAATTACAATTTTTCTTTTGCCTTTTATTAGGTTACGTATGAATTTAGTTTGTTTCGTTAAAATATTAACGTGACCGAAAATATAAATTTCAATACTTCAAGAGTAACAAACGTTAAAATTTCAAAGATAACCACAATTCATATTCAAAAATGTATCACATTCCGATCTACTCTAATACTAATTGGGTAAATGGCGTGATGTTATTTGTTTAATTATTATTATTAGTTTATTTAATTCATGCTTTCCAACATATAATTCTTACACTTAAATTACAAAAAATATTTGGTTGATTGGTAATTGCATATACATTTAATTTTATTTAAATAATATATTTTTTCCGAATTCGATACTAAAGTACACGATATTATGTACGAGAAGTTAGCTAAAATAGTAGCTAAAGCTAAACTTTACAGACACTAGGAGAACCGATAGATTCTGCAACTACAGTAAAGATATTTATTATTCAGCTTATAATTATTTTTTAAATGGAGGGTAACAATCTCATAAACCTTCAGACAACGATCAGTATCCCTTCCATGATTATGCGTAGTTTTGTAGTGCGCTAACCGAATGAACAAGCGATAGGCATAAATAATCATTCGGAACGTAGAGCAAAACTCACTAAAATATTCAAATCATAAGAAAGAAAGTGTCGCAGAAAGCTCACCGTTTCGTTCTATGCTTCCACAACAGTACATTAGCAAAGCAAGCTCGTCACTTCGTTTCTCGCTTCAATATCAGCACATTGCCAAAGCAAGTTCGTCACTTCGTTTCTCGCTTTCATGTGAGTACAATGTGTTTGCTGAAAAGTAATAGATTTCCGCGCAGCGATGAAAGGGACACGAAATATAATAGAATAAGTTAAATCTATAAGTATAATACGCATAGAACTTAACAAACTGCAATGCGTATTCAGTTTTTTTTTTTTTACAGAAACACTAACCCCAAAAGACATAATGAAATTTTTGTCAAACTCGGTGCAGTAATTTTTGAGTTTAGCTCGTATGAACATAGCCTTCTCTTTTATATATATTATATATGACTTATTTGCAATTTTGCAGATTGGTTGTTGGGCGTATTTATGAATTCGTGCAACTCTACTTGATGCAGTTTAATAATATACAATTAAAATGATTCCTTAATTATAACACAACTTAATAATTATTTGATGTATTAGTGTCTTTTATTCATTTCAAAGTCTCTCTGAAACCAGTGAGCGTAAAACATAATGAGAACGCCTTTTCAAATTTATTTAATTTGTATTCGAGTCAACCGTTGTGATGAAATTTATATTTAAATCAGTTTGGAAATTTTATAATTTATTTACTTAATTTAATGGAAATTTTAAGTTAAATATTATTCAGTAATACAAACTAAACAAAATTTATATACAAATTATAAATTAATATTATCTCATTATAAAATATTCATGAAAAATACAAAAATAAATCCAATTTAATCGTGGGTACAATACAACTTCCAGAATAAATAAATATTATTTCTCATAACCACAGAAGCAAGAAGATCAGCAACATTAGTGATTGATGTTAAAAAGTCATTCTCGATTAAGAATAGGGTATTCCAACATCACCCATAAACATCTATTACAGAAAACAGATCCTGAAGAATGTGACATGTGCAGAATACAAATAACAATAGAACACATACTAATACAATGTCCCAAATATGCAACACAGCGAGCACAGAACAACATCCCACCAACCCTACAAGACGCACTAGGAACAGATGCAAACAACCTCCAACGAACAATCCAATTTTGCAAGGACATCAATATTTTTACAAGTATTTAACGAGATTTATTGTATTATATAACTACTGTCCCGGGTACTAATAACCCCAGCAGTTGATGTACCCTTAAACTGTTAATAAAAAAAAAAAATCATTCAACATTGATATAATTGTAAATGTTGAGGAATTAACTGGACGTTTAACTTTGTTAAATGTATTCTATTATTTACAAAAAGATACAATTCTATACGATTCACTAAAATTTTCTCGATTTTTGTGAATGTGTAGAAGAATAGAATAAATTAAAAGACTTGACAGTGGTAATAAACAAAACCAAATAAAATGTGGTTTACAATGAAATAATTCTAACAATTTGCTTTTGATTCAGAAAAGTGCTAAGAGCATGTGAGTTACCCTAAAGAATAATTCCATAATTAAATAATGAATGAAACAAACCAAAATAACTTGGCTATGTCACTAGCCTAGTACGCCAGAGGTAGTGGGTTCGAGTTCCACGGAAGAGCATGGTCGTTTGTGTTCACAGTAGTTAGTCCGCTACCCATCTTCATAATAAAAACCAAAATAACTTATCAATGGAGTATCTAAATTAAAAAATAAACAATGTTTTCGATGTAGAAAAACAATAGTTAAGGTGTTTTTGACAAATACTCGTATAAAACATCATAGTAATAGTTTATACGTTCGTCAACATACATGCCCAAATATTTAACAGAATCATCGTTTGGTACCTTACACTTAGAAGAAATAATAATTGTTGAGGTTTTTATTGAGTTTATTTTAAATTTATTAGCTGGGACATTCTTCTTTATTTGGAAAGCAGGTTTGCGTATACTTTTATTGTTTTGAGCACAAATTGACTGATATTGATTAATATTTTCGATTACAGAATACCCACTAAGAGGTTTCCACTTTCATACGTATAATAATTATAAAATTATACCGTGTAATTATATAAGCAAATATAAGAACATAGAACCGTTAGAATTAAGTAACGAAAATTTATATTAATTTGTGGGATGCTTAATTAAATTATGTCTAAATTGGCTTATAGATAAACTAAAACGATATAAATGTTGATAATTTCCGCTATAACATTCCATCATTCTACTGATAGCTGAATTTTTAAAGTTTAGTTTGGCATTTATAAACATAAAAGATATTTTCATTTCGTGCATTCGATGGGGAAACATGAAGATTTGTTTTATCTGATAGAAAAATTGTCAATAGAATGATTTACAATTTTGTCTAAAAGAAGCACATCATTTGTTACTCTACGGTGTTGCATTGATTTTAAATCGAATTGATTTAATGCATCCTTGTAATTTTCGTAATTTATTGCGAATTTATATGTTAACAATAATATGATTGATTCTAAATTATTAACGTTGTTATTGTAGGTAGGATTCCAAATATGTATGCGTACTCAACAATAGGAAGTACTATTGATTTATATAGTAATAAAAATTAATGTGTTGAATTAAAATGTTTACAATATCGATATATATATATATATATATATATATATATATATATATATATATATATATATATATATATATATATATATATATATATATCCTATTATTTTGTGTCCCTGGCAAATGATAGAATACGTAAATATGTTCAGTGAGTAACACCTTAGAGTCGAGAAGTATACCGAGAACTCTGATGGTGTGTTTACGTACTAATATAGAATTATGTAGTTTATAATTATAAGAAACTACATTTTTGTTTCTTGTATATCCCCCAATATAACACTCAGAGTTAGATCGTTAGAAAGTTAAATCGTAAAAGAGTTTACACTTTTAAATATTTTAGGTCATCTGCATACAGCATGAAATCACAATTCTGGAAACAGCGAGATATTGAATTTATATAAATAATAAAAAAAGGACCTAAATGTGATCCTCTTGGTACACCACAAAGAACGTTAATTGTACGCGACTTGGAACTGTTGACACAGACCAACTGCAGTACAGCTTTTTTGTGGTGCGGTTCACGTCACTATCTCTTTTCTCACTTTCTCCCTTATAAATCAAATCAGCAATAGTGCGAGAAAGTGAGAAAGAAGATAGTGACGTGAACCGCACCACAAGAAAGCTGTACTGTAAGATCGATTTTTGTCATGCAATTCAATCCATCGTAGAAAAGTACCATGAAATCCATAAGATGCCAGCTTATTTATTAATAGAAAATGATTAACTAGTTAGAAAATTACACTGTTTTAATAGGTAACAAAGTAAGAAAAGTAATTTTTATTAATTATAAATAAAACCGGCCCTAATATACTACCGTGCCGGACAAAATTATTTCCAGTACCAAATATAAACAGTCTTTATCTATATAAACACACTGTTTACGATTTGTTAAATAAGGGGGAAAATTTTAAAGTTGATTCCCCTACTCCGTGGTAGACTTGTTTGTCAATGGGCAAATAATTTCATTTATACATTCTTTAATAACTCTAATGTTTCTATATCTTATACATCCCGATACTTTGAACTATTTAAAGATTATATTTTGTGATATTATCAATTTTATTTATTTTAAACCTACAGTATTATCACTTATTGTAATCTGCGAAAGCAGAATACCAACACTATATGAAGTTGTTTACATTATTCTATTAATTTATATATTTATAATTAATAAATTTCTATATTGTTTTGTTAAAGCCCTATTCTGCAATTCACCTGTTAATTTTTAATAGTCTGTTGAAAAATGTTTGCCAATAAAAACATACCTATGTGACAAATGAAAATTTTCAATTTTGATTCAGTGACGTGATATCATCCGTTAAAATTTTCAACAGGTCGGTAAAAATTATCGGATAAGTTACAAAATAGATGCTTATATGTGATAATTTTTCTTTGCTTCTTGTTACGCAAGTTTCCTAAGATAGAATTGATTTCATATTATTACATTAAATTTTAATCATGTGGTATATCTGTAAATATTTATTTTATATCAAATAACTGTGTAATCTGCTGATGCAATATATCTAAACTTATCTGCGAAATTCCTTCTACAGTAATATCTACTCAATCCTTGTATTAATTCTCCCAAACCATACTGAAATGTGACCCATAAAATGGTTACGTTTTCTGTATTAACCGCAAGGTTGCATAAATTATGTTGGGTGCGACGAGCATGTTTGCTCGTTGTCGGCGTCCGTAGCATCGCTTGCCATCAGAGCGGTTAGCAATCCGAGTTCGGAGTAATCCCGCAGAACAAATAACTCAAGGGATTACGACTACAGTCGCACCACGCAGATATTTGACTTCGAATTTTGCGGAACGAAGAAGAATATTGGGATTTATTTTCCTGTAGAAAAATGCTGATGGCTTAATGATCAAATGAGCTAATGTGTCTAAGTACTTGTTTAACATCGGGTGAAATATCCAAACTATTATATCACTTGTGGCTTATTTAATACACGTTTCAATTGATCGCAAAGTTTTTAATAAACGATAGGTTAAGATACACTACAATACAAAGAATTAATCAATAGTTATACCAGGCGTTCTAAAAATTTAATTGATTAAATTTGACATGTCTGGCTTATGCAATAAATTAAGCTTTAAAAGTGTTTGAATACATAATAAATTAAAAAAAAAACAGTTTCTTAAATTATTATATACAATAACACTTTTTTAAAAGCAAAATTTTATAAATAAGCCAATCCTCAAATTTTATCGATTCAATTCTTTAGCTAGAGGGAATATGTCAAGATTATTTCATTAATTCATTGTACGAACTTTAATATTAGCCGAAAAAATTGTATTTAAAATGTTGATTTAACATATTTTTACATAAATAATTTGGTACACACATAAACCAAAAAAATAAACCATAAAATGTTGTTAAGTTGTAACTATAGCAAATTGTTTGTTTTTCTTTTTACTTGTCAAATAAATTCAAAAATTAATAAATAAAAATTGCATGAATTGAATAATTCACTATGTTTAATTACAATTTATTGTACTAGTGTGAAATGTGAAATATTAGTCATGAAAAAAAGTTTGGCCACGAATCCGAAGGGTGAGTGACTATTGTGCATTGCACGCGACTGCAATACAATGTCTTATCCAACTTCGCTCTTGAAATGTCTTAAATCGTTTGTGTATTTTCGTTTTTTGTTTGATACTGACAAGACATTTGATATGCTATTTATAAAGTATATAAATTACAAAATGGTCATGGAATGGTTGTATGTGATATGTCATTGTAAATTGTAAACACGAAATAATGGTAACATATAGATGAAAATGTAGAAATACCTCCAAATATCACAAAGAAGTATGTCTGAATTTAATTCCGAAGAAGTCCAGAGACATTTATAACAAAAAATTTAGTGAATTTAATCAGTAATTATTTTCTCCGTCACTTCTCTATTATTCTCTCACTGCATGAGGGATGTTGGACAGTTTTTATTTCAAATTCCAGCTAAATATGCCTTCAAAATGTACAAAATTTGCATATAATGCTAGCTTCAATTTAATCACTTATCTAAAATGTACAGCAATGGAAAATGAAACATTCTGATTGGTCAACTTTGTAATGAGTGAAATAATCTGAGGAAAAGGTTTAGTTATTTAAAAATGACAGAAAAATTAGTCGTACTTCGAAATAGATAAAAAATAAGGTATACCACGGTTCAACAAAAAGTCATATGTGAATTTTGCACAAAACGATTAGATTTATGATTGTAAGTTAGAATACCAGTATACCAAAAATAAAAGTAAATGAAATACAGTATCCGAATCGTTTCTAAAATGTCAAATTTATATTTGTAGTAAATAATGTTCTGTTTATATTTTTTTAATAATTTAATTTAAACAGTGGGTCTGCATAAAATTATGTATAAGGGTGCAATACTAACCAATAACACTTTAACAACGTTGAGATTACGTGTTCATATTTCTGTCCCATCCTGATTTGCGGAAACACGTTACATTAATAAATCGACCAAATTTTAAAATTTTGCCAATTATTTCGTTAGTGTATTTATACTGCCTTCACTCTTCACTCTCTTTTCCACATTTTTTTAAGTGTCTACACTATAAAATACGTTTCACTTAAACAAAATTTCTTTTTGCAGCGTTCGTTTTTCCCTATACACAAATATTTTTCCATCGTCATACCCGCTTTAAAAGTTTTGTTCAATGCTATAATCCTAGTATGGTTGCTTATTTTTCAAGAGATACGGACAGGTTTTAGGAGTTAATTTTATATTGTTGTCTTCGTGTTTTGATGCTCCAAAACAGACACTAGTTTTCAATATTGTGTTTCTAAATAATTCTATTGAAATTAATTAAAGAGTATTTGTTTGAACCCGTACAACGCGCTACAGCAAGTTGCTTGTTCGGATTGTGAATCTATCTCAAAGCGTTGGGTTCAGTATTTCTGTTTCGTCTATGTGGGATTTTGATTCCTGTTCGGTAAATCCAATTCAGTTCCAGGAATCCATGGATCTTAGTTCACTGATACTGTAAAACTTGTAGATTTGAGGGAGAAACTTCATCGTAAAACTGCCTTTTAGTTAAGTTGATTTTCCAAATGGTTTCCAAAGGGTAATTTAAGACAATTTATATGCGAACATTGTATAAATCTGACTATTTGTAAATTCAAATGCAATAATGTTCATGAGACGTAATATTATTAAAAAATTTATTTAGCTATTCCTTAGTGTGACAGCTTATAGCAAAACTCGGTATATGATCTCACGTGCGTAATATAAAAAATCTGGTGTGGGCACCACACTATTTTCTTAAACATATAAAACCAACTCATCACTAACTCTGATTTTTTTAAAAATATTAATTAAAATCTAGATCTAGACAAGTCTTTAAAACTTTCCAACCAATAATACAAATATTGCTTTTATAATATTTCAAACGACACATATTTTGACACAATTAGTTCATATATAGAGGTATAAATTGTTTTAGTTCTTGTTCCCATTGTAATTAAGATTATTGAAATATATTATAAAATATATAATTTAGTTTTTCTTAAAATTAGAAGCATGTAAAGAGAAGTGCAAATAACATTTTATGTTCAAATATTTTTGCTATCAGTTTCATTTGAACCTTTTTCTCACAGCTGATTCTGTTTCTGAAAAAATTAAATTTATTGTTTTGTGTCTGCAGTAAACTTCCTCTTCCTGTTTTACAATTTCATTAAAAATCAACTCAGCTGTTCATATTTTTAAGAAACTTAGAAATTCTAAGTTTCGTTTATATATCTTGTCTCGTTAATGAGATATTGCGCACACGGACATACATTCATCTATCCTCACACACAGACATCATTGAGAAATTGGTCTTCGGATTCAGCGGACCTCAAAATATGAATTTCCGCAAAAATCTCATCAGTGATATTTTTCATGATTCCAATACTTCCTTTTCTTTGTATAAAAGTGGCAAAACTGTTTGAATTAAAAAAATATATAGAGTCTGTGATGATCGGCACCCTATTTCCTAATATTATTGCTTGTGCACAGTAACTCAGTGCCTATATCATAATCATACTCACTAATGAAATTTATTGCTAGTCTATGATAAATGGGCTTTTCAAATTAAATGCAATTCAAAGGGTTAATAGAGGAATAATATGGATTACTAGACTAATATCTATCAGTCCATAGTATTTTATTTTTGCATGATCAGGTATTTAAAAATGTTTTCTGATAGGCTATTTAAATGGAATAATTTAATTAAATAAATTTTTTGTCTCATATTTTAAGGCTACGGTATATACAAGTTAGAAACAATGGGTACATAACAAGCATAACAATTAAAATATACCTCTGACAACTAAATACATAGAATTTTTAAAATAAGTAACATCAAATAAACATTAACCAATCAGAACACATAACAAAATTAAAACCTGTAAACTAAATATCACTAGACACTACAACTTTTATATATTATTTATTTTATTATATTTTTAAATGTTATGATAAATAATACTTAAATAGTCAATATCTGTTTGAGAGTTTATATTTTTTTGATCTGATTTTATGTGAAGCATCTCTAATGTCAGTCTTTTATGTAGTGTTGGTTCTATACCTAGAATTTCCGTTTTTCAAAATCAAATTCATGTCACTTGGTTTTGACATGATCAACTAACGCGCACTTTATGATTTTATTTGTATTGTGTGAATTTCTTTTGTGTCATCTATTCTAGTTTTTAAATATCTTTTTGTCTGTCCTGTATAACATTTATCACAGTCTTTGCATGGTATTTTATAAATTACATTTGATTTTAAATTTTTATTTGTTTTATCTTTCAGATTGCTGGAAAGTGCATCTACTGTTTTTTTTAATTTAAATGCGACTTCTATATCTAATTTTTGTTTTAGTAACATTTTTAGTTTTGATGCTAATTTATTAATGTATGGTAATGACATGTATCTAACTTCATTGTTTATTTGTCTGACAGTAACCTCTGTGTAATGAGTGACTTTTTTTTTAAGGTCCTATGCGAAACAAACGAAAGCAAATATATTTCTTTAGAAAACATTTTCTCTTGTTAAACAAATAACTCTTGATCATTTATTTGTCTGAGTTTCTCGAATATAATCATGAAACTTCATAGAAAATCCCGACTACAAAAAAGACCCCAAAGACCCTCAAATTCGTTTGTATCTCCCTTACTTGTTCTTATGCTGATTTTTTATTCACTCATTGTCATTTTTATTAGTCGTCTTAGTTTTGGCTCAATTTTTAGTTCTTTGAGTGCAGACATTAGTTTTCTTCTCTTTATTGAGTCAAACGCTTGTTGAAAATCTATGAAAAGCGTCTCTATATTTATATTTGTCATATGCGCTTTTTCAACAATCTGTTTAAGCGTGTGTATTGCGTCGATGGTTGACTTTCCTTGTACAAAACCGCATTGCTATTGTCCAACTTTACTTTTTGCTAATTTCGCTAGTCTCTTCTGAATTATTGCTGACATGATTTTGTATGTGTTGTTAAATAGAGTTATGCCTCTATAGTTTTGACATATTTTTGTATCTCCTTTCTTGTGAATTACTACTACTTGTCCCGTTACCCATTTTTTGTGGCATCTCCCCGTCCCTCCATATCTTTGTTATTAATTTATGTATTTGTTCATGTAGCTCTTCACTGCCGTATTTTATGAGCTCCATATCGATTCCGTCCTTCCCTGGGGCTTTTCCATTTTACTGTTTTGGATTACTCGCTTAACTTCTTCTAACGTCGGTTTATCGTCGATTATCTCTTCTTCACTTTCTTCTTCGTTCTCCGTAGTCTCTTCTTTAAAATGATCTTCCCATATCTGTTTATATTGCTGTTCCGTTTCACTCATTTTACCATTTTTGTCCTTCATAATGCTTATTTTTATTTTGTTTGTGCATTTTTTTTTGTTGTTTTATTTCCTGGTAAAATTGTCTTGTATTATTGTTTTTCCTTTCTAATTCTATACTTTCTATTCTATTTTTCATCCATTCTTTTTTATCTTTCCTTATTACTTTCTTACACTCTTTTCTTATTTTATAATATTCGTCTTTATGTTCTGATCTTTTTGTTAGTATCCATATAATTCTTGCTTTTGCCTTTTTTTCAGATATTGTTCTACATTCTTCATTGCCATGTGCCATGCTTCCTCTACAATGGTTTTTTGACTCCAAGTTTCCTAATATTTGTGTCTAGTTTCTCTGCATAATTCTCTCTTTCTTCTTCATTATTTAGTTTCTCTTTGTTCCATTTAGCGTTTCTATTCGGTTGTTTACAGGATTTGCTTAACTTTTGTCTTATTGTGGCTGTTACCATATAATGGTCGGTATCCGCATATGCTCTTCTTTGTGTTCTTACATCCATCATCGAGGTCTGCCTTCTTCGATTAATTAGTACATGGTCAATTTGTGAGTGATACCTTTGGTCTGGCGCTGTCCATGTTATTTTGTGTTGCCACGGGTGTTCAAACTTTGTACTGCTTATAATCATATTTGTAGTGCTTGCAAAGTTGCATAATCTCTGCCCATTATCGTTTGTTATGTTATGTATCGTGTGTATTCCAGCAACTTCATTTTTATATTCTTCTTTCCCTATTCTAGCGTTGAAATCTCCTATCACTATTATTATATCCTCTTTTGCTATATCTTCAATCTTGCTTTCTCATTTGTCATATAATCTTTCCTTTTCTTCTTTCTTTGCGTTCTCTCTTGGTGCATAAATATTGAGTATTGATATATTAAATGGTTTTGCTTCAACTCTAAAATATGCCATTCTTTCGTTTATTGGTTTGAAATGTATTATCCTGTCCTTTATTTTATTCATTATCATAAAGGCTACCCCGTGCATCCCTTGTTTATCGTCTCCCGAGTATAGTAGTAGTAGTAGTATAGTTCTTGTTTATTTGCCCTTGCCCTTTCCATCTTATCTCCTGTAAAGCTGCTATGCTTATCCCATATTTTCTTAATTCTAAACTTATTTCTATCATTTTTCCTATTTCTAACATGGTCCTTATATTCCACGTACATATTCTATAATTTTTATTCTTGGTACGTTTTTGTTTTTTATTTTTTCTCCTCTTTACCTCGTTTTTGTTTCTATCGCCTCTGCGCCCTTCGTCTGATCGTTTTTTGACTCCTTGTGCGGTTTCAATTTTCCGATTTTGTTACACCATTCATACCATTCTTCATTTATTTTAATCAATCTGTAACCTATCTTCACATCTTTTTTTTGTGTCTTCGCTTCTTTTGCTATCATTGCTATCTTTTTTTGTATTTTTACGTCTTCTTTTGTCAGATCATTGTCTATGTACACTTCTGTTCCAATCAGTTTGCATTTGTTCTTCATAATTTCCATTTTATTGTCCCATGTGTCTACTGTAGCAACAGTGCTTTGTCGTTCCTTGATTTTTCCAACTTTAAATGTATTTACTAATTTTACTTCGATTCCTATTTTATTCTTTAAGAAATCCTGTACTGCTTTTGCGTTATTTTCCAGTTTTATTCCTTTTATAATTATGTTTTTCTTTTTAATAATTTTCTTTTTTTTTTCTTATGCTTTTTCCAAGCCTATTATGATGTCCTTAGTTTCTCTTTGTTCTTTTTCCAACTCTTCTATTTGATTTTTCATTTCTTTATTGTTACAATTATGCTTGATGTTTTTTCCTTGTCTGAATCGTACTGATCTTACTTGTTTTCGAGTTTTTCTAGTCGTTGACCAATATTTTTATTTTCTCTTTGACGTTCCGTGTCTTTTTGTTTTAGGTCTTCTATTTCGTCGTTTATTCTATTTATATTTTCTTTAATCTCTTTTCTTATTTCCGCATTTCCTTGTTTTACTTCTTTTACTCCTTCTTTTCCCTCTTCTATATCTTTTTTTATATCTTCCACGTTTTCAGACAGCTTCACTAGGGCTTCTTGTATTCCTTTCAGTTTTTCTTCCATTTCTGCTTCTTCTGTATTATTTTGTCTATTTCTCTCGTTTTTATGCGATCTTCCTATCAGTGTGCTTCTTTTAAATGCTCTTTCTTCTTCGTCTTCGTCTTCTTCTCCTCTTTTTCTTGTTATGCTGATACTTCTACCCCTTTCTCTTTTCATTAGATCACTTTATTCACCGTTGATTCCCGTTCCCGTTTTGCTTATGTATCTAAAAAAGGATATTTTTTCTTCTTTTACTTCTCTTTTCTTTATGCTTCTTCGTTCTCGTGTCCTTCCTTGTTTTATATTTTGTTTTCCAACTGATTTTGTAATTTTCTTTATCGTATACTGATAAAATTATACTTTATCTCTTCCCTTCTGACAGACACGTCCTTCACATTCAATAACACTCCAATAAATTATTTTATATGTATTTAATAATTTTTTTTTTCAAAGTTATTATTAAATTCAGTTCCACTATCCAAAATTATTTCATTAGGTACTTGATATTAAAAAAAAAATGGAAACGAAGAGAGAAAGGCAACGAAATCCTGAGGGGATTCCTCCCTACCTCTTCCTTTCTCTCCACGTTGGTTGTCTTTAATTGTATTGTATTTACATTTTCGAGGTATGTTGACCCTCGTTTGTACCTTTACACCGTTTTTGACTTATTTCTATTTATACATTGACTAATTCGTATTTACATAAATATAATTAATAAGAAAAAAAAATAAAAGTTATTATAACATAGGTTAACAAGTTTAAATAAATTGTCTTATGCCGCTATCATCTCTGCGTAGCGAGCAGACACCATTCGGGGTGCACGTATCCTTAGGTTCCCAGGTTGGGCTTGAGAGTCAGGAACCCTCTCAACGCTTCCCTTAAGCTTGTGTTTTCGTTTTCTTGGTTTGCTTCTTCCTCTTCATAGTGCAGTTGTGTAATAATGTCGTCTGGACTGATCGGCCAGAGGTCGAAGTAGGTTTTGAGTTGTCTCCTTTCTTCTTCATATTTACTGCAGTCATGAATGCAATGAAGTGGATTGTTTTCTTTTTCGCAGTTTAAGTAGTTGGATGTTTCTACCTTCCCAACTCTGTGGATATGTTGTTGGAATTCGCCATGTCCTGTCAGTATTTGCGAAAGGGAGTTGTCATACTTAAACTTCAGTTCTAGACGCTTCCCTATTTCGGGGAAGAAAGTAAAGGTGACTATCCCTTTCTCTGTTTTCTCCCATGTGTGTTGCCAGAATTCAGTGGTAGTTTTGGATATCTCCTCCTTTAAGCTGCTGATGGTGTCATACCTATCTTTTTCTATATTAATGCCTCTTAATGTGGCGTTTGGCCTCGTTTTTAGTGTGGTTAGGACTATTTGCTCTTCATTAATCAAGTCTAATGGTTTGAGGCTTGCAAGAACGCATGCAGCCTCATTGGACACGGACTGATACGCTTGTGTCATGAGCTTGCCATAAAAGGCTGTTAAGCTTGCATGTTTCTGTCTGTTCATTACATTTGAGGCTCGGTGGCCTCAGATCTTGTGTCCATAAGTTACCATGGGGGTGATGGCTCTTTTTTATATCGTGTATATGTCCTCTGGTGGCCTTCCCCAGTTAAGTCTAATGTACCTTCTCAAGGTGGAGACGAGGTTTTTTGCCTTTTCGCAGACTAGTTTTATGTGTAGAGCATAGCTGCGCTTTTCGTCCACTGTGATTCCCAGGTACTTGGTATTTTTAGTTCTCTGTATATTTTTGGCGTAGAGCTATACAGTTGGGTTTCTGCGAAGTACGCCCTTCAGCAGCATGTAACTAGACTTGGTAGTGGAAAATGTCAATTTATGGCGATTTACCCAGGCTTCTGTTAAGGTTAAAACATCTTTAATAGTCCTCTCGAGCTCGTTTCTATTGTTTGCTGCCGCCATGATTAATATATCATCGGCATAAGCGACTGACTTAGTGTTTGCTGGTAATTGGAGCTCGAGTAGTTCGTCTACTACCAGGTTCCAAAGCATGGGACCAATGACTGAGCCCTGAGAGCAGCCTTTAGTGATTTGTTTTTGCACTTCGTTGGTTTCTGTTTTAAGAACCGCGATTCTGCTGGTAAGATAGCTCTTAACTGTAGCCAGGAGTCTGTTATTAAGATTTAGTTTGTGGAGCTGTCCGGAAAATACCCCAGAAGAAGGCAGTCTTGAAAGACGCTTGCCAGGAAGCCGGCAAGAATTCTCCAATTTTTCTTTAAGACCTGTCCAGGAATGTTGTCGAGCCCTGGAGCCTTTTTGTCTGTGTTATTTCGCATTATGGCAGATACCAGCTCTTCTGTTACCTCTGGGGTGGTGTTGTCAGTTGTGTGCATATTTGTTATACTTTCCCTTAGGTTTCTTTGATCCAGGCTGTCTTCTTCAGAATTGTCGTCTGGCATAATTAGCTCTAATTTCGCCTCAAGGGTTTCTGTGATATTTTTCGTGTGCGCTTCATTTCTTGTGATTACGCTTAGCGGCAGGTTGTTTTTACTTTTGCCTGAGGCTAACTTATATGTTACCCCCCAGGTCGTTCTCGACAAATTTTTGCCAGGAAGCGTTTCTGGCCTTTTCAATCTGGTTTTTGTAGGCTTTTGTTATATGTTGGAAGTTTGTCTTATATATGGCTCTATCGTTTTCGTTTTGTGCCCTTTGTAGCAGGTGTTTGGCTTTCCTCACTTTGGTTTTTGATTTCTCAATTGCTTGATTCCACCATGTTGGTTTGTTTTTGTACACTTTCTTTCTTGGGACGGTTTGTTCAATGATCTTTTGCCGGTGAGCCGTCCATCAATAGACTCCTTGGTTGGTGTCCAATTGGGGTGCTCTAGTTCGATCAGGAGTAGATGGAGCCTCGCTTCCATCTCTTCCCAGTTTGAATTTTTGTATATATATATATATATATATATATATATATATATATATATATATATATATATATATATATATATATATATATATATATATATATATATATATATATATATATATACAGGGTGTTAATTAAAAAATGGGCCATAGGCGTTTAACATGTAAAATCAGTTTTTCCTTGCGCAAAAGTCTCCATATTATTTTAGGCAAAAAAGCTTCAAATAAAACTTTTAAAGAATTTAATTCTGCATCTGAGTTAATTAACAGATTTTATTTCTGACATTTTATAACCGAGAAAAACCATTTTAAAGTTATTTGAAAATTGCTTATTTATAGTGTTAGCCTTGGAACTCAAACAAAATTGCAAACAATTGTTTGACATTTTAACTGTCAGAGAAAGGTTATATTTTTCAGTTTCACCGCAATAACATATTTTTTTGGTAAAATGAAAAATTTTGCTCACGAAGAAAAGCTACAAATTATAAAATGGTTTTATTCGGGACAAAGCTTGAGGAAAATTCGAGATTTAATAAGTGTAGTCTGGCCACACCGCCGAATACCGAGCAAATCTACAATAGAGAGATTTATTAAAAAATTTGAAGAGACTGGTACATTTAATTTTAAGAAGCAAGAAAATGCACATATTTCTTTTAATCATGAAGAGAACGTATTGGCTTTAATTGAAGCAAACCCTACACTAAGTTTGAGAGAAGTTGCTTCAGAAATTGGAATTAGCCACGTTTCTGTTTATAATATTTTTAAGAAGTACAAATATTTCCCATATAAATTCCACGGTCATCAAGAACTTGTCCTAGAAGATTTTGAAAATCGTGCAACCTTTTGCGAAATTGTTATCTGAATCTATTCCCACCAAATCTAAAACAGATCATTCTACAAAATAGCTACCAGATCAGGCTCCACATATGAGCATTTCCAATCCATGAAATTCTAATCAAAATTGATAATTTTCAAGTTATAAAAAAACACACTTTCACTTTAAATAAGAAAAAAAAAATTGTAGAAATACCTAACCTCCTTATTATTGTTTCTGTAACTGTTTTTACACTGAACACAACACGACACGTTTCCTAAACTAGGTGTTTTATTTTCCATATTAAAATATATTATTTGTTTTCACTAGCATTAATAATAATTTTAAGAATAATGATTGATTATAATAATGTACAGAATATGAGTGTATAGATGACAATAATGTATTGATCACAACAATCTACTCGTATTGATTACAACAATGTATTGATTGCAACAATGTACTCACCTTGATTACAACAATGAACTTGTATTGATTACAACAATGCACCGATTACTACAATGAACTGATTATTATATTTAAAAAAACTCGATTTTCATGAGTTCTAGGGACAAAAAAATTGCATATATTGACATATTATTATTATTCCATAAAATTTTGATTGTCCGTTAACGGTTAATCAATTTGAATAATTGACTGTTAGCGGATCATCAATGATAAAATAACTTTGATTAACGTTTCTATAACTGGGCATTTAACAGTTAGAAAAAAGTTTATATTTTATAAATTCACTTCAAGTACAAATATTCGTAATATAAATTAATTCAAATAACAGAAATTAAGACAATAATTAAGAATTTATTGAATAATTAAATAAGAACAACAAAATTTATATTAATATATTTAAATTAAATGCTCGAATATTCCACCATTTTGTGCCAAACAATATCCTATTCTATTGTAAAAGCACTCCCTAACATTATTTAGTTGCCTGGCATTTATATTTCTGCACTCATTTGATATTGCATTTTTCATTTCATTAACACTCTCAAATCTCTGTCTATTAATAATATTCTTCAAATGACCCCACAAAAAAAAGTCGCATGGGGTTAAATCCGGTGATCTCGCAGGCCAATTAATACTTCCTCCTCTACCAATCCAATGATTGGGGAATGCATCATCTAAAAACTCTCGCACTTCTTGAGCATAATGAGCTGGACAGCCGTCGTGTTGAAACCACACAGTTTCAATATTTAAATTTTCTATCTCAGGCCCTACTTTTTCTATTAGAAGTTCCAAGTATTTGTTAGCATTAATATTTTCAATAAAAAATGGCCCAATAATGTTGGAACCAAGTATACCGGCCCACACATTTACTTTCTGGATGTATTGTGTATTTGTTTCCAAAGTTATGTGCGGATTAACCTGTGACCAATTACGGTAATTATTTAAATTTGGCTTCTTGTTCAATACAAAAGTGCATTCGTCTGTAAAACAAATATTTCTTAAAAAATTTCTGTCCGCATTTGCCTTCTCCATTACAATTTCGCAAAATGTTGCGCGATTTTCAAAATCTTCTAGTAGAAGTTCTTGATGACAGTGGAATTTATATGGGAAATATTTGTACTTCTTAAAAATATTATAAACAGAAACGTGGCTAATTCCAATTTCTGAAGCAACTTCTCTCAAACTTAGTGTAGGGTTTGCTTCAATTAAAGCCAATACGTTCTCTTCATGATTAAAAGAAATATGTGCATTTTCTTGCTTCTTAAAATTAAATGTACCAGTCTCTTCAAATTTTTTAATAAATCTCTCTATTGTAGATTTGCTCGGTATTCGGCGGTGTGGCCAGACTACACTTATTAAATCTCGAATTTTCCTCAAGCTTTGTCCCGAATAAAACCATTTTATAATTTGTAGCTTTTCTTCGTGAGCAAAATTTTCCATTTTACCAAAAAAATATGTTATTTCGGTGAAAATGAAAAATATAACCTTTCTCTGACAGTTAAAATGTCATACAATTGTTTGCAATTTTGTTTGAGTTCCAAGGCTAACACTATAAATAAGCAATTTTCAAATAACTTTAAAATGGTTTTTCTCGGTTATAAAATGTCAGAAATAAAATCTGTTAATTAACTCAGATGCAGAATTAAATTCTTTAAAAGTTTTATTTGAAGCTTTTTTGCCTAAAATAATATGGAGACTTTTGCGCAAGGAAAAACTGATTTTACATGTTAAACGCCTATGGCCCATTTTTTAATTAACACCCTGTATATATATATATATATATATATATATATATATATATATATATATATATATATATATATATATATATATATATATATATATATATATATATATATATATATATGTATTTCGTAAGATATGAACCTGTGGTTACTGTTTATTTCATCAGCGATGCACTGCCAGTCAACAAGAGAACCTGTCAATGTTCCGCTTGTTAACGTGACATCAATGTTGCTTTCTTCCATGGCGCTAGAAAAGGTTTTATGCTGCCCTGGTAGGTTTTCCACATAAAGGTTGTTTTCGTTTATGAATCTGGTTACCTCTTCTCCTCTGTCGTCAGAGGTATTTGAGTACCAGTTCTGAGATTTTGCATTTGCATCCATGGCTATCAGGTGTTTGCCATTTCCCATGCTGTTTACTATTTGTGTGAGGGATGCAATGTCGGCGTTTAATTCATTTCTTGGTGCCAGGTACCCATTTGTTACGTATACGTTAAGGCCACCATACCTTATTTCTGCAGTTGTTATGAATTCAGTGTTTAAAATACTTATTGAAAGGACGCCCAGTTCATTATTGAGTATTATTATTGCTGAGTAAAATTTACTTCCATTACATGATACGGTCCTATACCCGTAAGTGCCTGGTATGTTGTATAATTTGGTGGTAAAGTTTTTGATACTGTACGGCACTTGTGCTATTATAATGTCCGTTTTTAGTCTTTTTGCTGTTTCAAGGGCTTCTTGCGTGGCTAGTTTGGAGTTTTGAAGGTTAATCTGAAGAATTTTGATTGTTTTAATCTTCATCTTCTATGTAGTTAATATTCGCCACAAAGAACTCTAACTTCCTTTTGTAAATTGGGCACTTGTTACTGTTTGCTGGATGTTTTGTGTCTTTCGCCGGAAGTTTTGCGTTTTTGCAATTTGTACAAGTGGGTTCGTTTCCCTTGTTCGGGCATTTTGAGTGGATGTGGTTCAGAGCAGTAGCCATACTGCTCCTCGCTTTTACATTCATTAGAAATGTGCCCTAGATTTTGGCACTTAAAACATCTTTTTATATTGATGTGGTCTTCTATTTTGCAAGAAGCCCAATCTAAATATATTCTGTTTTGATTTAGTAGTGTTATCTTTATTTTTGATGTCACTTCGATTATCCAATGGTTTGTACTTTGGTCTTTTTTGCCGAATTTTCCGACAACTTTGACGGCGTTGCAACCCGTTTGTTCGTGCAGGTTAGCAAGTACTTCCTCCTGTATTTCATCACTCTCCAAATTTGCTGGGACGTGGTAGATGGCTAGCCTGGGGTTGAACTTTTTGATTTTGCTTGCTGTGAGTCCAATTTTCTTTAGCTCGTCAGAAGCAAGGAGCTTGTCAAAGCTCGACTCAGATTCTATGCATACTTGTTTTTCTTTCAGTCTGGTCACCCTGGTGGGCTTGAAACTGAATTTTCTAGGGCAGATGTGACTAATTAGCTTCTCCTTTACGGCGTCGCTAGTCTGTAGGTTTTTATTACCGGGAGTAGGCTTGATTATAATTTTGTTTATGGGGTTTCGATTGGACTTGTTTTGGATAGTTTTGTTTATAGCTTTATTTGAGGCGGAGACCACTTGGGAGAAGGTTGGCTTGGTATTTATATTTTACTTTATCTCGCTGACCATGTTTAGCACTGTTTTTATGTCTGTCGTCGTATTTGTATGCTCTTTTATTTGGTCTAGGGAGATCTTAAAACTGTCAAAGACTTCCTTAATCTCTTTGACGGCAGCAAGCAGGGTTTTTCTGTCTGCCTTGGTTACAGGTTCTTCTGTCGTTTTCTTAATAGCTGTTTGTAGGGTGTTTGTGGCTCGAGTAACCGTGTCAAATGATTCGACAATTTTGTCGATCTCTTTGCCCAGAAAACTGGTAGTGGGTGCTAAGGGAGGCATGTTTGCGGGTTTGTTGCCTGGGATTTGGATACTGCCTAGCCGTGTTTTTCGGCAGAATGGCCTGGCGGTGCCCGCCGGTTTGCCTCCGGCGGACTAAATTAAAAAACGTCTCCGCCGCAATCTAACTGTCAGTGGTCCTTAGCCTTCAGTAGTTATGCCCCCACTGACAGGGCACACACTTATAGCCTTTACGGTGACCCTTGCAAGGGGTCCCTGGCAAGCTACTGATAGTTACCGAGGTGCACCGCGGGGAGGTGGTTCATCTGACAGCGTTTACTAGTCGGGAATGTTGAACCTTGCGCTGGCGATAACAATTCGAATGAGTAAATAACTGTACCAATTTGAGTTATAGCGACCTCAGTAAACCTTCATTGGTTACGATATCGCCACTGCGCAAAGTTGGTACTTGATATTGTGAGAAGTATTTTAAAAGTTCATTAGTAATATCTGTAGCAGAAACTTATTTTAAATATATTAATTGAGAGAATTTTGAAAAGTCGCCGAATATTGTTAAATATTTTTATCAAACTTTCGTCAAACTTTCGTCAATTAAACAGTAATAATTTACCTGTGGTAATAAATAATCTTTTATTACTTTAAATACTTTTCTAAGTTAATTTCTTTTAATTTAATAATCAATCTTTGTTTATTACCAAGAAGTCTTATTAATTAAAATTCTGTTTCTTTATCATGTTTATGGATTATTATTCGATTTTTTCCTATATTAATACAATGGTCTTTATATGTTATGCCATTAATTTCATTTTCATCTGATGAATGTACTGTGTTTCAGTCTTCGTCGTTGACACTTACAATTACACTTTCATTGTCATCGTTTTTTACTTCTTCCAATAATAATTCATGGATCACAATTTTAATATGAGTTACTTTAAAAATTTATTTTATTAAATTCTCTATTTCTTCATATTTCAGTTGTTATTTTACCTTAAAATGTTCTCAAAAAGAACAGACATTATGATACAAATAAATTGAGTACAATAATTTCCCTTTGTTAGATCAAAACTATTTTTTAAAGCTATTCTAAAAGTCTTAATTGGACCAAATGATATGATTCAGGGCTCGTATATATAGTGCTATCATAAGCTTCCCAAATGGCTTCTAATCTCAAACAGTAGGCTTCATAAAGACCAATTGCGTTCGGTATGTCACTCAAAGTTTCCTTTTTTAACTTCCGCCACATCCTGTACGGGAGGTTTAGGAATCATGCTAAAAATTCAATAGTGACTTTTCAGTGTATGAGCACGGTTTAGGATCCCTATAATATGGTTTTAATAGTATCGCTATGCTGTCTCTGTGTGTTTCTGTCTGTCAGTTGGTCTGTGTATATTTACGGTTTCTCAAAAACTTTTTAACTAAAAATTTTGATATTTTGTATATATCAATTGTATCGACTTGAGAAGAACTGATTAGTTTTTGGTGATATTCAAATAACCGGAAGTGATAGTTTACTTCAAGCCGAATGAAGTTATTTTGAAATAGCTCAGTAAATTATAGGTTAATGGCAATTTTTGTTATTAGAATAATGTTTCAAATATTATTACCTATCTACAATTGTTGTTGGAAACATTTTTCTCTTACCATTTTCATTTGCAAATTGCAACAGGTTAAAGAAAAATTATATTTTGACATTATCGTTTGAATCTGCTAACCTGTACGTTTGAAAAAAAAAAACAGAAAACAACGGTTGAATAATGGAATAATCTAATTTTTTGACATGTGCCATAATTAAAAAGTAAATTGTTTGAGGAGATAAGCGTTTCTTGATAGTAGTGGTCAGTGCTCTTGCACTATTTAATAAGAAATCTTTGGCGGGAGGTATTGTATTGCTCACTACAGATTTTACCTAGTAGTATTTATTCTGTGCCCGAATACCGAAATATACCTAATCATTATTTATTAACCGTTATTACAAATGCCTGGAAAAATGAAATTTCAAATGTTGATGTATATGTAATATCATGTGATTTATGAAACTAATAACTAGTTGATATATTAAAAATAAAATTTGAAATACGCTAAATTAATGATTCAAGTTTTCATATAGCTTTTATCTACGATCGTTGCTGTTATATTTATTTTTATTTTTTATTTAGTTTACTTGATGTATCTTGTTAGTGTTGGATCAACTATGAGATTTGAAGGTGGTTCGCTTTGCTTGTTTTATTTTTATTATTTGTTGACGTACAATTTTTTTGACATGTTTTTAACATTGACTCATTTTTATTCATCCTAATGTAATTTTATGTAAGTTGTGTACCTTATTTGTACTTTCTTGTATTTATTGTGTTTTTTTTTGTATGTTTGTAACTAGCACCCTGAAGAAGACTCATATGGTGTCGAAACGTTGGTGTTGTAAATTTTTAATAAATTGACTGCTTCTCTGTTATTTGTCTCCTTTAAAATATAAGAACATTTATTACAATAATTTGTAGCTACAAAATCCATTATATTAATAATTACTTGATTGTTCCAAAGCTTCGAAAGTATTTGAAGATGATTTATGAAGTTTATTTTCAAATATATCCCATTGATACAACCAATGTTTAAATTTATTAAGAAAATCAAAATTTTTATTAGTTTTGCATTTTGAGAAATGCACCGCATTTACTTTACTTTTGTTATTAATAACACTACCACCACGTTATCGCAGTTTAAAAGTCATCTGTATTTGAATCATACTTTTCAGCTCTTATTCCATCTACTGTTGTTTCATTAAAAATGTTGAGAACGAGAGTTACATTTTGTCTTTCAAGAATACTAGGATATACTGTTTTATAATTAAGTTTTGGTGCAAATTTTAATAGTTTATTTTTCTCTTTAGAATATAACTAAGTGTAACACCTCTAACATAGTTCTCTACTATACTCTACTGTGTACCGTGTACTGTGTCTGTATCTTACAGCCGAATATTTATATGTATTTCTACAAATTCTACATCAACAAAATAAGTGCTAACTAAATAAAATTACTCAAACAATGTAACCTAATTACTCAATAATTCATAATTCTATCGACGCTAAATCAGCAAACATGACATATATTACCAGTTTAAATTTAGACAATTACTTACACATACAATTTGAAATATTACGCTATCAAGTTTTGAACTCTATACATGCTGACATTACTTATTACGTTATTAAATTTTGGTATCTCTGTGTGGTGACTTAGCGTTTACATAAGGTTTACTTTCTTAAACAAAATATCATCATTCTCAAATACTACAACATTTCTATTTATAAAAACTAGGAATTTTTTTTTCATATGAATCAAATTATTTCTAATGTTCTATAAAATGTGAACTGTATCATACATTAAATACGTTGGATATGTGCAACCAGGTAAAATGAAGTATAATTTAGAATCAGAAATAAAGATCTATTAAAAGAATAATCAGAAATTATAATAAGTACCTAAAAACCACAACTGTTTATTAAATCTAAGATTTTTAAGGTCACAGCAAACACATCTTTACCAGTTAAATCATTGACAGGTATTAATTGAACTATTTCCTTATAATTAAAAAAATAGCAAGCTTATCATGAAAATCTTGACGGTGGCAGCCGAAACTTTAAAATAATCGGAAATGTGGCATAAATATTGTGGATGCGGAAGAATTAATAAATTTTCTCTTGTAGTAGAGTATGATTTTCGTGATTCTTGAGATAAACAGCAAATTAAACTGCTCGATTGGAAAGCATAATGAACTATATTTCTTCTGTATATGGTCGTCATCTGTACGTTGTTCAATATATTAGGAAATGTTGCAAAGCTGTTTTTGCAAGTCTGACTTCAGTCGATTAAAATTATTAGCCAAAATTTCATTTCTGGGTCATTTTCTTTATATTTTAGTAACTCTATTAATTGCATCCAGTTACGTAACTCAAATTTGGAGGAAGTACATTATTAACCCTCCTTACGACGTGGGGTTTTTCCTAATGTCAGTTTACTTGAGTGATTTTGCTTAAAACAAAAAAATGAATGCATAAATATAAAAATTTATCTGAGAAAATCAGAGAGGTCGTGTGGTATTTGATGAGATAAATTCCAAAGACAAAGCAAAATGAAACTTGAAATACTAATTAACTGTCACACTGACAGTTATTGACAGTAACAATGATTGTTTACTTGGTAGCAGGATTTTACCAGGGTAACGAGAATTTATCGGGGTAGCGGGGTTTTATCAGCTAATAATATCCCTGGGCCATTGATAATTACAAAATAATTTTATCACAGTTGCCGAAAGAACGTTGCTTGGTAACCGCCCGACGCCGTAGGCCTTCCTCAATAAACTTTTGCAAACACATAATAACAAAAAAGTTACAGCTTATTAAAGTTGAGACAATTAATAAGTACTCTTTACATACTACAGCAGTTTCTTAGGTTTTAAATAGAAACTGGGAATATCTTAAATTCAGTTGAAGAAAGTTTAGTTAAAAAAATAATAGTATTGTATTATTATAAAAATTAAAATTACGGTTATTTAAATTTTTCTTTTATTGTTCAAAATTCTCTGTCTACATGGTTGAGAGCCACTTGAAAACACAAATACAACAAGAAAACTAGTTGCCTTGAAATTAATTTAAATGTCAATTCTTTAAACGTCAAAGTTAAATATAGTTAAGTGCAAAATCTTAATACTTTCAGTAACGAGGAATATGTATACATAATTATAATAATAATAATAGTAGTTTATTTAGCCAAAAACTGCTAATACATACATAAATACATAGAATAAACTATATTTTTACACCAAGATAACACCAGTTATATTGTTTGTGGTAAATAATATTCTTTTACCTTTTTCTTAAAATTATCCGTTGAATTCACATTTTTAATAGTACTAGGTAGTTTATTGTACAGTTCTAAACCCTTATAAAACATAGAATCATTAGTACTAGATTTTTTATATCTGTTAATTTTAAAATTCTGATTAATTCTAGTGGAATAATTATGTTTCTCACTGATGTAGGTAATATTTCCTCTTAAATAAGTTGGAAGTTCATTATGTACTATCTTATAAATAAATACCAAAACATTGACTTCAACATATTGCCTTACATTAAGCCAGTGTAATTTATGAAGCATGTCACTAATTCTCGTGAATCTACTACATTTCAAGATTATTCGCATTGCTTTGTTTTGCAATTTTTGAAGCTTATTTAAATCATTCATATTACACATAAATAAAATTGTACTACAATACAATTAAATGTGGTAATATTATAGTATTATAAACAATCAATGAACTCCAAGATGATAAATGTTTAGATATTCTGCTCATATAATTCAATTTTTTTTGCTATCTTTTTGCATAAATATTTGACGTGTATATCAAATTTTAATTTTCTATCAATTATTATTCCAAGATATTTTACTTGTTCAACTACTTGTAATAAATTATTATCTATTTTAACATCATTAGTTTTATTATTCAGAAGTTTTTGGTATTGTGCATTAGATCCTACATACATACAGCTACATTTATTAATGTTCAATTTTAATTTATTAGCATTCATCCAACAGTACACATTTTCCAAATCGTTATTAATTTTCGAAATAATTTCATCGTACTGTATTCCTGCTAAATAGACTAATGTATCATCTGCAAAAATATGTACTTTACAATGTTGAATAATGTTTGGCAAATCATTGATGAACAATAGGAAAAGTAAAGGACCTAACACACTACCTTGCGGGACTCCTATATTATTGGGCAAATTTTCAGAAGTTACACCATCATGTTTTACTGCTTGAAAACGATTATTTAAATAGTTGGAAATCCAATCCAAAGCCTTATTTTTTATGCCATACTTTTTTAATTTGTCCAATAATAGTGCCCTGTCTATTGTCTCGAAAGCTCTCCTGAGATCCAAGAAAATAGCGCACACTACCTAGTTTTTATCTAAGGATTATTTCCAATCATTTATTACATAATTTATTACAGTTTCACAGGAATGATTAGATCTGAATCCTGATTGTTCAGGAACAAGTAAATTATTGTCAGTAATATATTTCAATAGTTGTTTATAAATTACAATTTCCAACAATTTCTCACAAGCAGTTAACATATTTACTGGTCTGAGTTCTTAAATTTTATTTGTTCCTGCAACTTTAGGTATTGGCTTTATAATTGATAATTTTAAAGCATTAGGAACGACTGATTGTTGTAATAACAAATTTATGAATTCTAATACAGGATAACCTAATATATCAAAATACTGTTTTATTATTTTCATATTTATACCATCCATACTACTTTTGTTATTTTGATCAAGAACAATTTTCTTTAACTCTTCTATTGTAACACAGTGAAATTCAGTTAAAATAGAATTATCAACTTCTTTGACATGTGTTAAAGCCTAATAATGACAATTAGGAACCATTTTTATAGAATTGTGTATGTTAGAAATGCTATTTATAAAATAATTATTAAATTTCTCAACTATTTCAATAGGAGATGTATACTCAACATTATTTAAGACCACCGAGTCAATGCTATCTTTAGGATTAGAATTTATTAGTTGTTTTAATGTTCTCCACATTGATACAGAATTGTTTTTATTGCTGTCTATCATATCACGATAATATTTTTCTTTTTCAAGTCTAATTGTTTTGGTAACTATATTTCTGCAATATTTGTAAGTATTCCAGTCATCTATATTCCCTGTATAACTAATTTTTTATAAGCATTATTTCTAATAGCTATAGCATTTTTGATATTTACATTGTACCATTTTTTCTGATTAGTAACTGTTATATGATCTGTAGAAGTATTCAAACAATTCTTTATATTTTTGTACATAGATTCAAAGTATAAGTTAACATCACATACTGTGTACTGCCAATCACAATTAAATAGTTCATTGATCATACGTGTCTCATTAATTTTTTTAATAATTTTTCTTTCCTTTTTAACAAATTCTGGAAAATTGTTGCAAGATATTTCGATGGTCTGATGATCTGCAATTTTAGGTATTACTAGAACTTTGCACTTTACACTGAAATCATTAGAAACCACATAGTCAATAAGCGATTTAGAGTTTACAGTTATTCGCGTATAATCACTGACTAGTTGTTTATAACCATGGACTTCGAAAGTTTCTTTAATTTTAATTCGATAGAAATGGTCACTTTTCCAGTCTATGTTAAAGTCACCAATTAGTAACAGTTTTCTGTCATTTACTTCTAACTTTTCAAACCAATTATCAAGAAACATTAGAAAATCAGGAACACTGCCACTTGGAGATCTGTATATCACACACAAAACATATTTTTCCGTTTTAATCATAAAAGTAATTGTTAGAAACCACCAGTTATTTTGGTTTTGAATTTCTTCAAGTACACTAAATTTAATACTCGAGTGTACTAGAATAATAACTTTTCCAGTATGGCGACTATTTGAATCACAGCGAATAATATTATACCCATCAATAAGAAGTTCCGAATTTTCGATGTCACTCGTAGTACGTGTTTCAGATAAGCATAAAATAGCTGGTTGTATATCGTGAATAATATATTCAATTTCAGTTTTATGTGCTAAGTAACTCAGAGCATTGATATAAAATATGGAACCTAATTTTTGCTTTAGTTGCTATGCATATTTGGTCTTGTTCTTGGACAGCTCAACTTTCTTCAAGTATACTGGACAGTTACGATCTACGGGAGAGTGGGAAGTATCAAATTTTAACTGCAGTGTAGTATTAGCTTCAATACAATTTACACAATTTGCAGGTTCTTGAGTGCATTCGTCATAATTATGTTTACCACCGCATTTACTGCAAGTTCGAGACTTTGTGCATTGACTAGCTTTGTGATTATATCTTAAACATTTAAAGCAACGTAATATTTGAAATTCTTCATATACTGAACAACTATCCCATCCTAGATTTACTTTCCCTTCTTTCAAAAGAGCTGCAAATGTTTGAATGTCCACTTCAATAATTACAGAGATACTGTGTTTTCTTTCTAGGATATGTTTAACGATGATTGTTGGTTCTGAACTAATATTATTTTGAGCTTTTAAATTGTTTACTATTTGTTCCGAATTTAGTTTTTCATGTATACCTACTATTTTCATGAGGGGATTTCTCAAATTTCCCACCTTAACGTCATATTTATTTTCTAGTTGTTTTGATACCTTTTTACTCAATTTTTGTGTATCATCTTTTTCCTCACATTGAATTAAAATGCCTCCATCTTTTACATTTTTAATCGATGATACTCCCATCGACAGTTCGGACGGTTTTATTTTTCCTTTCACCTCTTCTCTTGTCTTAGTACTTTGTTGATTCACTTTCGGTTTAATTATTACAGGGGGATTATTTTTAAATAACTGTGCATATGACGGCTTCATTGATACATTTTCATTAGGCTTAGTTTCTAACATTTTTTTAATTCCCTCTATTTCATCATGGTATTTTTTTGTTGCCTCATTAATAAGTTCTCTTATTGTTTGTAAAGAAACATAAGTTTCATCTAAACTTACACAGTATTCACAAAACCATTTTAAACCCGTACACGAGTTTAGTACTGTATATGCCTTATCTGTTATGCCACCACATTTCAAATGGAACCATTTCTTGCAGATACCATCGCATCCAATGATTTTATTTGCATCAAATTCTTCTTTGCATTTAAAGCAACGTTTTGCCTCTTCTTCAGCCGTTTCATTCATAGTACCAACTTTTTACGGTCACTGGTTTTCAAAGCGACTCAGCGTCAGCCCAACGCTACGACATCAGGCGGAGTACTTAGCCAGAGTAAACACGAAATTTAAGTAAACAGAGTTCAATGTCTCAATTTTTATATTTCAAAAATTATAACTTAAACTTCTTACTCACTGTATAACAAATAATAAATATGAATTCACTGTTTGAAATCAGCACACTTTAATTTTATTATGGATTAAATTAAAAAACAAACTTTTAACTATTTCCACAGAAAATAACAATTTATTTAGCGCACATGTAAACATGACCTTCACCACAAACGGCTAAAACAATAATTAATTATAGTTTATGGAATAAGTTCATTAATGAAAAAAATTTCTACAATTAACTGCTTTTGACATTTTTTTTGATCGGTGCATAATTTAAAATTAAAATGACAGCGAATTGTCAGATTTAAAAGAAACATATTTTTACAGAAACGAATAAATAATTATTATTAATAAAATAAATAAATAAATATATCATCACGCCTTTTACCCATTATGGGTGTGGCACTCTGCTTACGCAGATCTCGGTAAGTGATATATTTTTTCGTATGAAATGCGGTTACCAGCCGTCAAATCATAGCCCCCAACGATGTTAGTGGAGGAGGAACCACAGGGCTAAATTTAAATTGGCAACTGTCGGCAGTGGGATTCGAACTGAAGGTCTCACGATCCACAGTCCGATACGTTAGCACGGAGCTATTTACCCCATATTATGATTATTTTTAGCAGTATTCAACAGGTAGCCGTTAATTTAGAAGAACTTTAATTTGCTATTACTTTTTGGTTATTGACTTTTTGCCAAAAGTTTATTAAGAAAAAGGCATTATTTTGGCCGCCCGAGCTACTTTCAATCTTTTCCATATGTTATGAATCATCCTGTATGTTTCACCACTTAATAAATATTCTACAATTTGCGTAGTCGCGTTTGGTTGTGGCGCGGGAACGAATGACTTGACCGTTCGCAAAATGGGTCTGGCCCATAAAAATCGTTGGGCTGTAAAAAATAATCTAGGAACTGACACATCGATCCCCTAATTCACAATAATACTACTTTCGGGAAAAACGTGGTGTAATGAGAACGATAGTGCACAATTTCGTTGACAAAAAATTGTAATTAACATGATTGTGAACTAGGGTGTCGAATTGTAGAGGTCGGTAGGGGCGACAAAATTTTAATAGCCTACTGGCGGCTAATGTGTAAATCCGGCACTGATAATTGCACAACAAAAAATAGTATTTACTTCTTATTTGCACCAAACATTGTCATGTAAAATCGCAGGTGACCTAGCAATATCTCGTATCTGCCATTTTTAACGAAAATGAGTACGAGTAAGTAGATTTAAATAATACATTGTAATGTAAAAGTCTGCTAACTATAATTGTTTTATGTTTTCCCTAATGATAATAATGAAAATAATAGTTATTGCTAAAACTAAATATTTTATTATGTCTCCTGTAAACTTTAGGTAAAATCACTTACGAGATTTTGCCAGGTCACCTGTGTTATATACTTGAGAAAGTATTTCAATTTTTAATGTTGTTATTTATGCGTTCAAAAGGACAAATATGTAGTTAAAACTTGACAGATGAGTAGGTAAAGACTTGACAGTTGTTGCTATTGATTGATTTAGGTTACGCGCTGCTAAGCCCCTAGTAGGTACAGTGTGATACCGGATCAAGTATTTCATTATCTATCAAGAAACCTACAAGAAAGAAACTTTATATCAGTCGTAGAAAAATATAATTTTTCCTTCTCCAATCTAGAAAAAATTAATTGAAGTATTAATATTTGTTCAAATATAATTTTTTTTTTCGTTTTTTTTGTTGTATATTTTATCTATATATTTGCGTATTTGCTCGGTTTCGTAAGGCGTTATGAACTAATTACGTTGTTAACTACAAAAATAAGTTTCTTTTCAATACTCAGAACTGTATAAGTTTTATACATACTAGAAGCATTGGTACCTGAAATTATTATTATGGAATTAAAACCAATCGTTGTAAATGTAGTATCCAGGCTCCACGGGTCTTAGCGATTGTTAAGTTTGAACACGTCGTCAGCTAAGTATTTTGTTAATAACGTTTCAGCTGTCACTGAGTGTTTAACTTTATAAAATAATAATATGAAGTCGGTGTTGTTTGTTGTATTCGTGCGACTTGTTTTTTTTTTAATTATAATTTTTTAGTGCCATTAAAATTTTGCTACAGAAAATCATGGTTATACCAGCTAACGTTTAATGGACCTACATAATTGGCGTTTTACTTTGGTTGGTAATGAAACACTAAAATTACCGTATATGAATCGCAGCATAATATCATGCCAAACACAACACCCAGCGCTTCGTTTTCATTATGTAAACGGGGAAAATCCGCACGCCTCGCGAATAGTTCGTACTATTCGTAGGGTTTCCAATTTTCCGTGTTTACTGCAGATGTTTACTATGTGCAAATATAGGAACTCCTCCTAATAAAGCATTATTTACTTTGCTGATTCTGTTTACCAACAAACTTGTATAGCGCTGCTTAATTGTTACTGTTACTTTAATTTACGAGCCACATTTAACCTGCCGGTTTCAGAGCAGCGACGGAATAGCAGATGAAGTTATCTTTAAGATTACAGGGATAATCCCACTTTCATTTGTTTCATTATTATTGTTATAGTTTTAATTAGGGTAAAATGTTTTAGCTTTATCCGCATTCTACTTTAGATTTGGTTGTCACTGTTTTATTCTCCCTTAATTGTTAAGCAAATTTACTTTTATTTCTGCCCTCAGGTTTCTGTTAGTATTGCGTATTCATTAAACGGGATTTCTGTTTGAATAACCAGTAATCTAGATTCGCCTGAAATAAATTGTCGAATGCCCTCATATTATCGTTGTTTCTTTTAGCAAGTTAGACTACGGTTAGAGTATCTTCATATTCTAGCGAACACTTATAAAGCCATATATGGACGAAAATGAGCACCTCAAAATTAAATAAAATGCGGCCTAATTTAATAGGAACATTCATCGGATACAATACAAATAATTTTTTTCTTTATCAGTCATCAATATCTTCTCAGAACAGTTTGAAGAAGTATAAATTGTATAAGAGTATGTGCCTACACCTATGATTCAACTAGAATTTAACAATTCGAGAATCACTTTTTTTCAAAATTTGTATTCACCTATTAACTATGTCTTCTAATATCAACAAAGATCCTATTAACAATTTATGAATGAATTAAAAATTTAGATACATATTTTATGATACGGGTATAATAAAACTTACATCATGGTATTCAATAACTTTTATAGCCATTTTAAATTAATTTTCATAAAATGATTGAAATGAGAGACAAAATTGTAGTACAATATCGTACAATAAGTTTTTTTTTTTTTACATACTTCGAATAGAAGTTACAGAGCAATATTCCACTTTTTAAGATTTTTTTTTATAAAATATTTTTTCTACGACCACTACTGAAAGTATGTCATTACAGAACAAACTACAATCAATGTAAGTGCGTTGTTACGAATAGTGTTACGTAATGTTCATTACGTAACACTTGAAAATGAAATTTAAGTTGGCATTACTGACTGTCACATTACCAATATAATTAAAATTTGATGCATCAAATCTTAGATTTAAATGTTATGGATTCAAAGGCTAACTAATAAAATTTTATAACTAAATTCATATTTTGCTGGGTTTATTATAAATTATGACACCAATAAATATTTCAATAATATATGTAGAGGGGACTATGTTTCGTCATGTATCCCTACGCTCAATAATCGTCGTTTATTTTTATAAACACAAACAAAGCTTGTTTGACATTTAGGTTATGTGTGTGATTATTACATGTAAACTGGTAATATTTTATAGTCTCCCATCTGCATCTATAGTTTATAATGTTTTTTATTGTGAAGTAAATATATACTACTAAATATTATTATCCTTTACTTATATTTATTAATATTTTAAGTAAGAAATGTCAAGCGACAGTGATATTTCAATTGGAACACCACTGGAGATACAAGCTAAAGCTAAAAGAGCAACAAATAATCTTTTGGTGACAAAATCTCGAGAACGATACGAATTTGTGTACCAAAAATTCATGGATTAAAGAAAACAAAAAAGCATAATAAATTTCTATCTATTTGCATATTGTTTTTAATTTAGAAATAGTATTGAGTGGTCGTAGAAAAAGTATAGTACAAAACTCGAGATGTAAAGCAATTACGCTCTCGTGAAATTACAAACTCGCCGCTACGCGGCTCGTGTGTAAATTTTTCACTCGTACGTAAATTGCTTCTTACTTCTCTCGTTATGTAATATACTATTACATTGTACTACAGCTCTAAAACAGAGGCTAAAACACTTCTCTTAAAATCTTCACGTAAAGTACCAGACAGAGTAGAAACAAATATGGACATAAAATTTATTAATTAACGCCTATTTTGCGAGTCAGTCAACATTTGCGCTTCACAGTGAACAAAATGTTTAAAATTTCAGATACTGGAATAATAAAAATCCGCGAAACGTGCTTCAAGCCCATACTCAGTACCCACAGAATACAAATGTGTGAGAAGGTATTTTTAATACACATATCATTAAATCTTTTTTAACTGAAGGATGTCTCAATGGAGAAAAATATTTGGATTTGCTTTTAAACCAAATTTGTCCGGAAATTGAAGACCGATCCAAAAATAATGAAATCGTTTGGTACTAGCAAATTGATTGTCCTGCACATTCTAAAAGAAATATAAAAGAATATTTTAATTAATGTTATCCTGGTTCATGGATTGGTCGTGGGGATACAATTAACTGGCGGCACGACCACCGAATTTATCGCTTAATGTTTTTTTATGGCCATACCTTGTATAAAGATCTTCATCCAGATCTAAATTTTCTTTAAAATACCACACGAAGAGAATGCAGTGAAATTATTGTTAGAAAATAAATAATAATAATAATCAATATGTTTTGCTAAGAGAAATAAATATATCTCTGTAAAAAAGTGGTTGGTAAATGTAAGTATATTATAATATTAACACATAACGTAATTCGCTTGCGGTTTCATCAAGGTCAGTTTAAGTCAGTAACTTAATTAATTTCAAATCTGTGTTCTCACATGTCTCCCACCAGGCCGCAGTATTCCCAACGATATTGAAAATGTTTTATGGCTTCAGTTGAGGACAAAGAGCTACTTGCTCCAATTAATAAAAAGTTCGACAATTTGCAAGAGTCCTTGGACGCACTCAGAAAATCGTCAAAGTATAAAAGGCGGAAAATGAGTATTTCCTAAGAGAACTGAAAGATAATCACAAAAAATTAGAGACTCTAGAGAAGAAAGTCAGAAAAAAGAATGTATTGTTTTTCGGAAATACGGAAGAAAGAAATGAAAAACTTGAAGAGATAATTCTGCAGCTGCATAAGGATATATTACAACTAAATTCTATTAACATTGAAAATATTAAATCTATTAAGAGACTCGGAAGATATAAAGATGAAGAGACAGGACCAATTCTATTAGATCTTAACTCTAAAAGAACAAAAGATTATACCCCCTAAAGTTCTGCAGGAAAGGAACATTTTGAAACCATATCTAGTGAAAGCAAGACAAGACGGGTTTTAAACGAAACTATTTCAAGATATTTTATTCATAAATGGATCGCCATATACCAGTATAAATTTCAAAGAAGATAACGCTGAAAATCTTGAAAAAATAAATGAAGGAATTGGCTTGCCATTCTCAAGAAGGAAGTCAATTTCACTGGGAGATCTCTCACTTAATTTATCTTCCTACTGTTAGACTATTAAGCAATTTACGACGTGAATTTTTTAGCAGATTAGGTTCTTGTTAAGCAGTTAATGGTGATCAAACGTTTATTGTTTTAATTAAACTATGTTTAAACAAACGCATTGTATTTATTGTTTATTTTACTATACTTTGGAGAGTTCAGAATTGAAAATAAGAAGCAGAAAAAATAACATGTAGGGATGGTCCCTTATTTATTTTACTAATTAAACGCTTATTAAACGCTTATTTTGCATTTTACAAAAGGAGTAAAATATAATATAAGTAGTAAATTAAAATATATGTAGTAAAATAGAAATTAAATCCCTCATTTCAATTAATGGATTGAATTTTTCTTTTAATAATACTTGCGCGAACTGTCAAACTATTGAAAGTTGTTTTTGCATATGTTTGTATATTTGTTTAAATTCCATGGCTATCATTACAAATAACATTTTTATTAATATTTAAACTTGATTTTACATGTTGCAGAAGGTATAAAATAAAATATGATAAGGGATTTAGATGCAAAAACAAGATTTGTTTGAAGTATTTTGCTCTAAAGTCAATAGGGAACGACTTATCGGTATATGAAACACTGAACATTGTATTTCCTATATTGCATAAATCAATTCACCAGCATGTAACTATACGTAATTAAATTTAATACATCATCTTGTGATATTATTTTCATAACCTTTATATACATCAACTATATTATATTATTTCAAAACCAAACGAAACCAATCTCTCAAAGTTTTACAAAACAAACACGATACGTAATGAATTAAAAACGAAGCATTTTAGCCCTGGAGAATACAGCAATCCAGGACTTGGTTTTGCCTCAATTACAGAACCGAATTAACTTATTTATATTTATGATCATGAGAATATTAAATAGTTTCAATTTTAATGAATGCAGAACTGGATACCCGAACGGCAAAGTTATATTCAATTTCCGGTTGACGATCAAGTAGCAATGCTCGTCGGGAATATAATGTCTTTATTAAAACTATATTAAATTTTGCATTTTATTATAAAGCCCGCCAACGGAAATGAGAACATATAGATATGTTTTATTAATTTATACATTTACCGCAAGGAAGGATTAATTTTATATCATACTAATATTCACTGTTTATTAGGTGGTGTTATATTTAAATTATATGTAGTCAAATATAAAAGATTATTTATTATTTCTATATCCGATGTTTCGATATGTGTAAAGTACTTTTTTCTACGACCGAGCAGATAATATACATTTTCAACTGTCAGTTGAAAGCAGAAAATTGTCGTTTGCCGCTTGCTAAGCGGCAATAAGATTTTTTCCGCTCGGGAGCGGCAAACTAAATTTCTCTAGTAGAATAGAAAAATAGACAAGTGTTATGAAAAATTTTAATTTTCAAAGAAAACAGTGCATGATAATAGTAGGTAATATTTAACAATAGTATCTTATAACAGCAAGTTTACTTTTAATGACAAGTTAGTTTGAACAAGGCATATTCCTTCTCATATCTATTCTTCGACTTTTCAGGTAATAGATTTAATATTACATTCTTCGCAGCTTCTTTGATGTGTGGTGGAGTACATTCCATTTCACATTTGTCACTATCCATCATTTTATGATGTTACACAAAATTTTAACGTCATAATTGGATTGAAAAATTAATTTCTGTCATGCGATTCAAACAAATAACAGAAGAAACAGTATCCATCACCATGGAAACGGTTTAACATGGCTAACTGTGAAATGGATCGGAATAAAAGTTCAAACAGAAAATGGCAAATATAATATTTTCATCCAGTTTTTTTTTACCATTATTGAATCGGTCGTAGCAAAAATATTGTGTGTTTCTCGAGCAGAAAGTGTCCTTGCTGCTTATGCATGGTTGCTGGTCTCGGCTGCGCCTCGACCATCAATGTCCATGCGAAAGCGGCAATAGACTACTTTCTGCTCTAGATACACAAATAACTATTTAAATAAACCGCAAATAAATTTAATTTTGTTACTAACAATAAAGCTTTGTTACTGATATATGTTTGGCATTTCTTCTCTTCTCTTACTAGGTAAATTGAATTAAGGTTATATTTTCACAAGGTGTGGTAAAAATGCTAAAAAGGAAAATGGAAATTAAAAGAAAATGTTTTAAAGAAATATTGTCCTCAAAGAGTTCTCGAAGTCGTTAAATTTAATATACTTATTTCTGTTTCATTCTGTATAAGTAATATAAAAATATTAATACATATCCTTTTACTCGTACTACTATTGTCTACATAAAATATTTTATGAAATTTTTGATTATTTTAAAGTTCAATATATTGTAAAAACAACCGAAATTTTATGGTTGCTAAACACGCAATTTAATAGCTTAAATTCAGTGTTAAAATTTTCATAAAATTTTGAGCTGTGCATGCTATTTACGTTGGGTTACTACTTCATTATGCTGCAACTAATCTTTCCCTTCTTACTTAGAGTTTCGATTTAGAGACAGAGTTGATCACGACGATGGAGGAATTAGTAGAATTTTGCTATTGGATAAAATTTTGTTGGTTTTAAATGTTTAGCGTTTAAATGTGTCATCACATTTAAATGAGGATCATATTGTTACAAATATTATTTAGAATTGCTTTATAAATTGGTGAAACGTAAAGTAATAGAAATGGTTTTAGATGATATAAATATATACATTTCTTCATATATTAATAGTAATTATAATAATTATGTACAATATTGGGTCCACAACAATGACTTTTCTTATTTTTACCGTATTTAGATAATATATTTTATATACTTTTTCATACTTTCTTTCTAATTAAATATGGCATTAGTTAATACTTCAAGAAATTAATAAATGATCATTACCTAAATATAATAGGGAACACAACTTAAATTATTGTTCTCTTTCTGTGCGACTTTTTTTAATAAGCATTATAATAAACAACAGCACTTTTTCTGTTGACGCCAGATGCCACCATTGTAGTTCTGTCCACGTTAACTACATTTCAACAGGAAAAGAAACTCTCTTCCTTTTTACCCTTCTCTCATGATTTATTTAACCCCTGCTGCTGTGTAGGAATGGAGCAGGAGCTCCTGGTGCACATCGTTATCATGTTCTCACTTGTTTCCATCGCCCACAGCTACGGTTGACGACAATGATATTTATGACTTTAATTATGAACCGCGCGGTGGGTCAGCAGAAGCTGCGAAGATACATTGCAGCAGGACGCAGAAGCAGGGGAGTTTATGAGACACAAGATTAATATTTCGCTGATACAAATTAATTATTATTGTTATTTATTAAATTATCTATTATACTTACCGTTATAGTATTTGTTTGCCTTTTTGAAAAATGTTAACTTAATTTTTATCTCATGAAATATTTTACATTATGAAATTAATATATAGTAGTATATTTCAGAACGAGCTATGAGTATGGAATAGGAAATCCATGCGCGTTGTACAATATACTTTTCTACGACCACGAAATTATTTCTTAAAGGATTTATATTTCAATAATAAATATGTCTTCATTTAACTACTTCAGTGTGACTATGAGTATCCTAATAGCTAGCTACAAAACAATATTATTGTTATATTATTTATAAATGTCTTGATTTTTAAGATAAAAATTAAAACTGTGCAAAACTGTACTGATATGAAATGTCCTGTATATACTCACAAAACAAATTAGTTTCTCACGATGCTTCCAATGTACAGTATTGTTCAGAAGTTATGCCCTATAACCCCTCCACAGGTACCAAAACTGAACTAAAAACCGACAAACGTTCTCGCTAGTCGAATGAGAAAGATAAACGATGCGAAATGAAGGACAGATATATAATCCATTGTATACCTGCACCAGGTAAACACCTTGTAGGGATTATAATCTTACAATATTTTGCAAAATGCAAGTGAATATTGGATGCTGTATACAAGTTCGATGACGCATCCAAACTTCTTGAAGTTTGCGACCCCTGTTGAAAATTTATTACACTTTCATCAGAAAAAAAAACATTCTACTACATATTAAATTCAAATTATCTGATAACTAAAAATATTAATGGATGAAATTTGAAACAACTACAAAAATATTGTTTGTAACTGTGTCGCCAATATACCGGATGTAGTATTGAAATGTAGCATATAGGGATTTCAGTGCTATATTTCTGATATTGCTATAAATAAAATAATCTTTACACTGCTGTCGAGTTGGTTATTGAATTTTCTAACTTCTTCTTTTAGTTTTCTTCTGTTTTCACCCCAGTTATTATAAACTTATTCTTATTTGCAGCTTTTTTTCTCTGTTCGTTAATAAATCTTTTTAGTTTTTCTCCTATTTCTCTCTCTTCTTTTACTCGTATCTCTTTATCTGTTTTATTTCTTCATATATACCTTCTATGGCATTAAATATCAAATTAAAATTAATATTTATTACGAAAACTGTAACACGGCCATGGTACATACCTACCTCATTTCCCTGGCAGCAACAGACATTCAATGAGCAGATTTCAAAATAGTCGTAGAAAATAGCTATTTGCATATTTAGAGCGCAAAGTTATGTTTTGTCGCTCGAACGCGAATATTGCACCGTGAGCCGCAGGCGACATAAATACTTTGCGCTCGAAATATATTTTTCCAACGACTGATTGTCAAAAGAAAAATATTGATTTAAGTTTGTTAAATAAACGCATGTATGACATTCCTGTTATCCTGTCATAGATTGATGTAGATATTTTTTTACTTTGTATCTATGGTAATGAATTAGTAAAAAAAAGAAAAAAAAACAAACTTTTGTCGCTCGTTCCTATTGGAGGCGAACGACAAAATAAAATTCCTCATTCCTCATTCTAATGGGTTACATATGCAAGCGCCAAAGGCAACTTTTTATAGCAGTCGTCGAAAAAATATTTTTTCTACTCCTGTATATCTTCATTATTTCTATTTTTCTGGATGAATTATAGTATCCATAAATACGATAGCGACCAAACGCAGAGCCAGAAATCTTTAACTGATGGTTATTTTAAAGACGTGATGGATCACCAAGCAACGGTCGTCTTACAGTTGACATGTAGTCAGCTGTCATTGTATATTTTTATGTTTACGTTTTTCAACGTGGGTTTTCAACTAATTTCGAACATTTTCCAAAGTGATTTCCGAATTTACAGGAGTAGAAAGAATATAGTATTATATTCGGGATTATGGTCATTATTTACTCGGGATGATTTGAGTCACAACACAGCAAAAAATAATGTGGTTATTTTAACACCAAATTAACACCGTCTGGGTCCTATACGCGCCACCACTAGTTTGGTGTTACTTTTATACCACATGCTTGAGGTTAAACTTTTAACCATGGATAGTGTTAAAATATTTTACACCGATTTAACACCCCTTTAAATTAAAACCACCACGTTTTGAATGTTTTTCTAAGACTATTTGATTGGTAGTTTAACTCCACCAATTTGTCAATTTTACCATTATTTAGTTGTTCTTTAACTGAACAAATATGTAGATTTAACCTTGTATAGGTGTTAAATGAATAACACCGACTGTTGTAAATATTCTTTATATAAATATTATTAACTACAAAATGTTGTTAATATTTTTACCCCATAAGAGTGTTAATTAACACTGTCTAAATAAAAAATAACAATTTTAATAGGTAAACAATTATTTATTTTAAGTTTATTTATACACTTTTAATAATTTATAAAATTACGAAAATAATACTGTTCTTCTTAAATATACAATAAAAACAACATTTTAGCACTGTATTTCGGACTTCTGCTACAGCATGTATTATTCGCAAATGCTTTAACATTGCTTTAACACCAATAATTTTTTTAGTACGCAAATAACAATGATAATACTCCATTTTTTTATATTACATCAAACGTTTAACACTGAAGGCGAGATCTTAATTCTCGCAATTTTGGCGTATATACTATTGTATCATTTATTCCATATACTTCACTTTCTATGAATTTCCAGAACTGGTCAATACACTGATCATATTGGGTATTGAATACAAAATAACATTGGAAGAGGACATCAAAAATGTTGTTGGTGTCATCGATGCATTCATGAATGGGTAAAAAATGATTATCGATTCGCAAGAAGTAAGTCGCAATTGATGCTTTGCTTGTTCCTACTGCTATGATGTGTCGGTCGGTTGTTTTTGGAGCAGTATTTAGTGGATCTCCGCTCTATAAAATAAATCTATATTAGTTTAAATTCCAAGATATAATTAATAGAAATATCAATAATATACAACTGGCTTCTAAGTTTTAATTTCTTCAGAATAAAAACAAATGTAGTATTAAAAAAATATATTTACCTTGAGAAAAACAATCAGCCTCTGTGCACTATGAGCAACATTTTCATTCATGCATTTTTTTTTCTTCCTTTGGCTGTAGCTGGTAACATAGATAATAATGTTAAAATAATTTTGGTTTCTGCATCCCAACCTATAAAAGATTCGTGGATATACTAAATTTCAAATTAATTGTTGATTCCAAATACTATATAGTTAATAATTTTATACATACCACAAATACAGACGTTTTCGTAATCAAGGAATGCTCTTCGTGCACAAACTTTTGAAAATTTGTTTTGTTTCTTATATTTTAGCTGCAAAAATATCGGTGCATCTGTGAAATATTGCATTTTAATATTAATGATTATATTTTTTTAGAATTACACAGTGCACAATTGCACAACACGTCTGTACCACACCACGGTTGTTAGACTAAAATGAATTTCTGTTCTTTGTATTTTACTCCCCTCGCTGTTCCTCTAGTCTATCCTAACTTGTCTATACCCCGAAATGTGCAAGTTACAACTTGCGTTTAAGTTGAACAATGAAAGTAGTTAAATCTGTTCTAATTGTTGTTAAATCAATCCGTAAGTGGTAGTTCTACAACTTGTTATAATAAACAACCAAATAATAAGTTTAAATAACACGGTTGTCGTAAATTTACAATTTCAAAAATTATTTTAATTTTTACATACTGCAGTGTACTTTAACCAAAAAATATTAGTTTAACAAAATATGGTTTTAATTTACCAAGTGCATCAATTCAACGATTCCTGGTGTTATTTTACATAAAATTGACGACATAAAAATGTTACATTACTCCTGTTAGTTTTGTTAACAATATTTTATTTTTAAAATAGTTAATGTTATTAAAAATGGTGTTAAATTTTAACACCAAAATTTAACTATTTACACCGAAGAATTTTACAACAAATAATTTTTTACTGCCGTGAATAATGACTATCATGTTTCCTCATTCCCCCATGTAATAATATTCTACTTATTATTTTAGAAGATAAATCCCAAGTACAGAATACTTTAGCTAAAACATATCTATATTTTATGTATATTTTTAATTTATTAAACAAATTCTGTAGAATTTTCCAAGCGTATGTATTAATTGCATGTTTCCTGCCTTGAATTTTAACAGTAAAATATTTTCGCAGATAAGAAATGTCAATAGCGGTGTATAATAATATTCCTAGTTCCATTCCCAGATGTATACACCAGAAGACGCGTTACAATATTGGGAAATCAGTCAAGAACGTGTTCCAAGGATATTAAGCAGCAAAATGTTCCGAGTGTTTTGCAGTTCGTGCTTGAGAAAAGTGCATTAGAAAAGAGCTATCAGAGACCCATCACCAGAATCCGCAGTCTCTGGGTGGTGTAATTAGCGCCGGAAACAGCCAACGTTTCCGCAGTACGCTGCAGTCCCACGAGAGTTCAGTGTTGTCTTGTGTATGGCTAAGTGAAAAAGATACGCTGTGGAAGAAAGACACTCTGCAATATAGTGCCGAAAAATGTTAAGAGAACGTTATATTGATAGATTCTATTTTATAATTGAAAATTCTACGCATGTCCTCAAACTTTCTTTTTTCTTTTTCAATTTACATCGATCTCTCTCAAAAGTATGAAATACTAGCCGCCAATGTTATATGCCGCATCATACACTGATATTTTTTTTCTATATTTTATTTTCTAAATATTTTAAATGTTTATTTTACAATCATTTATAAATTTGTAACATTTTTTTTGGATCTTTATTGTTGTATTAACATTCCAGTGTGTTTACTTTACGCGTGTTTTCATGAGGAATAATTAGTGGAATTTTTTAGTTTTATTCAATTTAGGCAAATATTGTATTGTGCATAGGATATATTTGTTGCTTGACTGGAATTGATGGGTCGTTTTCCATTGTTGTCTTTCATTATTATTCCCTTGTTGCATTTTACATGTGTATATTTATTATTTTTATAACTAGTAAACTAAAGGTAGTTTCACATAGCTCATACCAGGTAAATATCTTTATTCAAAATTTCTTAATAATTAAGTATGTTATTCACAATGGCCATGTCTACAAATTATAAAAAAATAACATAAAAATATTCACTTGTAAACATATAAATGTATTACTTAAAGAAATTATGAAGATCGCATCCAGAATAATACGAACAGATAACTTAAAATAGTCGGATTTTTTTTATGATATAGAATTTTTTTAAACTCAATTAATTGCATATGAGAGTTTTTCTTAACCTACATCATCCAAACATCCGATCATTTTAAGTTGTCAATTATTGCTAAAAATTTAAATGTTTGGGATAAAAAATTCTGAAAATAGTGTCTTTTAAGAAATTTTGACCTAATTAAATTTAATAATAATTCTAAATCAGACGGATGCATCCATGTGAACCTTGATATAATTCGCTGGTTTTCTAAAATTTTAAATCAGTTAATATTTGAATTCACTATTAATATTGTATGTATGTATAGATATCATTCAGCCCTCCAGGGTTTATGTGCCTAGGGTGAACAGACACGCTAACATCTAAAATTTAATAGGACTTACCACATCTAACACAGGTAGGGTAGGGTTGGGAGTTTGAAGTTATTATTTAAGGGACAAAATTTTGATTACTAGATTCTTGGAAGAGAAGTGGTGGTGTCATCTCATTCGCCTTTCTTTAGTGGACGGATTCTAGCAGTTTGATAAGATGTAAAAGCTGGACCGGTGCCTTTGTCTTAGTTCCCTAAATTAAAATCTTCTCAGATTCAATCCGTAGATTCATTTTCATTTGTTTAGGCCTAGCTGGAGGAGCCCATTCATTTTTGGTGTCCTCTTGGCTGATAAATATGATCTTATTTAATGTGCTACTTTTAAAATCAAGATTGTAGAAAAACGGTATAATCGCAGGTAGCCTTGTGTACACGAGAATGAACGATTCAATTGAATACTGGGATGAGGTTTACAGAATAAAACTATTGGAAAATCTAAGTAAATCAGCGTTTTGTAAACTTTTCTAACAGGTAACCCGTTTCTATTTTATATATTCTGCAGTGATTTTAATGTATGACCATCGAAATATGATTTAACAGTTATAATAATGATACAAAATATAATCAACAAATTTAAAGATATCAGGAAGAACTATAAGTATTATTAAGTATGACTTGATATAAAATAAATTTTTGTTTAAATTTAGTTTACCCGTACTTATAACTTTCTAAAACAACTTACGTAAATATATAAAAAAAGTAATTTTTAATCTTATCGTATCTCTGATGTTTTATCGCCAACATTCCGAAATGAATTAAAATAGGAACGAGTGCTTCATCACATCGAACCTATTTTGAATAATTAATTATAATAATGCCGTGTTGTAATCGTTCTAATACTGACCCTGTTGGTTGTTTCACCCTTCACTTTCACTTCTAAATAGAATGGTGACAAAATAAAAATACTAAAAGCCTATATCAAAAAGAATTTGTAAACTTTATTTATTTAAAATTTAGTTCATAATTTTCTTAAATTTTTACAGGTTTTATTATAGGTGTTTAGGTACAATTACATTTTTTTGTGTCAATATTCAAGGTATTATTTTAAAACATAGATATGTGTAGGAATATCCCAACAAAACCTAGCAGTTATGTATCTTAAGAAACAAAAAATTGCTACAGGTTTAATGCCTTGTAGTACAATCAATTATAATAGAAAGCGTTTATGTAGGGTTAAGGTGTCTCTTTTGCCTTTTACAGCTGGAATTATTTGTTTTATCAACATTTACACATATATTTGCTCTGCATGAATTTCAAAATCAACACAAATTAAAACTTTATCATTTCTCTTTACTTGAATTAAATTATAATACCTTCCAGGTGCTGATAGTATAGGAACTTGTTCATAGTTATAATTATCTTCTCGTGGATAAGTATAGTCTTCAAAATGATAGAAACCCTAAAATATAATGACAGAATTAAAAAATTGAAACGTTCAAATGAGCACTCTTGAAAATCAAAAGAAAAGAGATTATGTTGTCTGCTAAATTAGATATGTGAAAAATCTAACATTTACAATACACTTTTTTTCAGAATTTGTATTGTTAGAGTGTACTCCTAATAAAAAATATCTTATTTAATTATTATTAATATAATTCGTTTGGTAAAAATTTGTCCTTAACATTTTAGAGTACCACCTCATTTCTTTTTTTTAGTACCTACTCAATATTTACTTTCTTTATTTGACAACTGCTATTCTGCTCTCCAGTTATAATTTTGTAGCGCAAAACATGTACCCCCGGCACTAAAGTGCCTCAATCCCACAAACTTCTCGAGAAATAAAATTAATCTATTTTACTCCCATAGTATATAATATACTATTACATTTCTCAAGGATATGTAACTTCGTGTGCACATTCAATTTATTTTGTTCTGAAGTCATTAAAATGGTACGAGTATTTACCAAAAAATAGTAAACATTGTTCAAGGGCTTCTAGAGTATATTTACAATTTACCTTTTTAAATGGGCACTCCCCATCTGATCCAGCATTAATCATGATATCTTTCCAAATAGGGCCCAATATATCATTCAAACTATTACAAGCGTCGTTCTTATCAACATTGATGAAATTCTTTTTCCATTCACCGTCGATCCATTTCCACGTTTCATAGTGTACCTAAACATAACATACGTGTACAAATTAACAGCTTGAGATGTTTTATTTGAAAACCTAAAGAGGCAGTTTAATAGTCACAACAGAGTTATAATTAAGAACATGCAATAAAATATAAGAAACAAAATGGCGGACATAAAAGGCCGAAAGTTACGTTATTCATTTAGAAATTACTATTTCAGTCAATTTAGCCTGCTTTATAGTTGTCCTTAAAAATGTGTTCAGTCTTCGTAAACTTGAAAAACTTCTTTTAGAAGTACACGATGTTACAGGTTGGATAAAAAATAATTTTAGAACTTTAAAATACTCCAAAAATAAATCTTTTAAATGTGAATTTTCATTAAAATATAAAGCTATTTTTGATAAGGAGTGAAATTTTTGTCATAGTACTTTCAAAAAACATGTTTTTATGTAAATACAGTCTTTCTGTGTCAAAATTTCGACTATAGTTTTCCTGAGTAACTTCGGTGTTTTTGTTTTTCAATAAAAAATATAAAAATAAACACACGGTAATAGATAGATATAGGAACAAGCTGCGTCTAAATAGGAGTTTATTGCAAATTTGTAAAAAATAATGCCCATGTTCATTTTACAAAGATCAATTGGTAATTGAGTTTTTTTTTCCTCTTTAACTCTGTATCTCGGAAATTGCGTTTAAATAGTAATTTTGAATAATAACTGAGTAATTGTATGGATGCTCCGCATCCATTACAATTTTGGTGTGGGTCCTTGCGCACCCAGACCACCAATGCATTCGGTGCCTATGATCAGGATGGAGGAATACGTTGAAAACTGCTTTTCACTTGTGCAATCACAACCATTCTAAAATTTTTATTTTAATTTTTTTTCATGAATAGCTTGAAAAGTATGCATAAAAAATGTTTAGATTGAAAGTTATCAGGTTTAGAGGGGTCAACTGATGGGCTCTATTTAAACATGCATCAACGTCTTTTTTAGAGCAAACCCTTGATTTTTTACAGATATGGAGTCTACCTTAAAAATAAAGATCTGTTTATTCTAAACAACTTTTTAAATAATGATTGGTAGGTAAGTTACAGCGATTTGAAGTTAAAATAAAACCTTTTGATTAGATTAGTGGATTTTGATTAATTTTGCTTTTTATACAAAGTATGAAAGATCATTAAAAAAAAATGCTGACGAGATTTTTGAGGAAATACATGTTTTGAGGACTATTGAATCTGTTTTGATCATTTTCTCAATGATGTCTTTTTGTGAGGATGGATGGATGTATGTTTGTGAGCGCAATATCTCATGAACGAGATAAGACATGGTAACGAAACTTGAAATTTATAAGATTCATGAAAATACGTTTAAATTAAATTGAAAAACCGAAAGAAGTTTATTGGAAACACAAAACAATAAATCCATTTTTTCAAAAATAGATTCAGCTATGGAAACAAATTCAAATATAAGATGTTAGCAAAAATATTGGGAATATAAAATGTTATTTGCACATTTCCATAGTGCTTCTAATATTGAGAAGAACTAAATTATATATTTAAAAATATATTTCAATGATCTTAGTTACAATATTATCAATTTTAAGAAAGTAGTGTATTGACCACACCAGATATTTAATTTCAGTATTAAATATAAAACATTCATTAGCTCGTCAAGGTTCAGGCGATAAATTAATTTTGTTTATCTCTACTTATTACCATTAAGAATTAAAATTAGTATCTGCTCATGTCTAGTGTCCTATGCTCTACTTAATTAATTTTATCAAATTTAACACATTCACTGCCGTTTCTCATATACCAAGAATATCCTTGTCCATCACGCCGTCTTGGTCATATAGACCGAGAATTTATTTGTCCACAGCGCCGCTTCGACCTTAAGACCGCCTGGATTTTTGTTATCTATTACGTATGTATATGCTCTTTACGCGAACACGAGCGTTGTTACTACTACCAGACCGTGGTGGCGGTGGCAAACATTTTGCCGTCTATAGTTTTTGGCATAGAACGAGCGGCATGTTTAAATGGTCGGGCTGGAGGAAAATAAGTTAAAATTCCTTACGGTAGTGAACGTGTTAAGAATCCCTCTTTAGCCCACGTTAAATAGGGACCCGTATTTCTGAATTGATGATTAAATGTTTGTGTGATTACGGAAGAAATAAAAAATAACCTTACTCTAGATGAAGAATCCATTGGTTCCTCTAATGTCAAGTTCATGTCGTAAGTTAAATAAGATCGGTCGCCGAGTTTAGATCTAAGAAAAAAATTTGCAGGTTTGTCTTCGTTAGATTCACAGGGTCCTAAGTTAACCGTTTTGGTTATTATTTTGGTTTTCGGTTTCTACAGAAATTAATAACATTGTCAATATTTGTGTAGCTTACCACTTACGATCGAATTTTTACGGTTCGATATCTGCGCAAATCTTAAATTCAATCCTTGTACAAATACAATTAAAGGAGACTAGATCGGGTGGGTACATAATTTAACAGAGAGTATAATAGTATTTTTGTTCAGAGATCATAATAGATATTGAAATTCAATTTTGATCGTAAGTAGTTATCTTATAAATAAATATACTTTTAATTATTATTATTTATTTATATTTATTTTACTTTTAATTATGAATTACAACAGAATTGCTTAAAAATACTTACAGTAATACGGCATTCTGAATATATTGTGCACAGACCTAAGAAAATGAACAACAAAATATATATTTGCAATGTTATTCCTTTCATTATGAAATCAGCGAGATTGTATCGATCAGAGCTTGATGGTTTGAAGTATACTGTTGCACTGTTAAATCTCTAAATATATAAGCTTTTTATACTAGCTGGAATATAAAATTTAATTAGTTTTTGATGGTACATACATAATTACCTAATTATACCTAGAATAAATAATTTGAAAACAGGAAGCAGGACATGAAAAATGAATATAATTTTAATAGCTAGACTCCCAACTACCATTATTTAAACACAGATTAAAACGTTTAAAAAAAACAAGGACAAATTAAGGATGACCTCAAAATTTGTACAGAAATATATAAATATATTAAAATTTAAATATACTGAAATTTAGGTAGTTTTAATGGGTCATTTTTAAAACCAGCATTTATATCAAAGTATATTCATTGCATTACGAGAATTACGTTGTATGCAGTACTAATTTGATGTGTATCTTTAGTTTCCGGTTTCTAAATATTATCAAAATATATAGATACCATATTATTTTAAATGTTGGTTCAGTGTAAAAAAAAGGAAGTTATTAAGAGTAACTTGAAATAATAATGTATTGTCGGCTTTCAACTATTCGTAATACACTTTTATGTACCTTTTTTATAACTTATACGTATTAGTTCACATTTTACACTTAAATTTGCACAAAAATGTATTATTTAAGACGCACACAAATACCCTCTAGTGGTATAACCTAACCCACAATCTTAGTGACCGAGCGGCAAGGTCTCTTAGAGCGATGATAACACCCGCTGACTTAACACGCTCGGCCACCGAAACGGCTAGTAACTTGAAATTAGTAAGATAAATAAAATTAAGATATTCCAACTAAATGCAAGCCAACAGATAAACCACAAAATCTATACTACTGAAGGTTAATTTTAGTCAGTATAACAACCCAGCTGGTCAAATATATAATCGTCTTAAACCATCAACAGAAAATAATAATATACAACATGAAGCACTTATAAAATTAGATCCTGCACTGATAATCTGTATGTAATGAATGCTGCAGTACAATGGGGAATTATAACGAATAAAGGGGAAACATATATGCTTTTTTCATTAACTTTCAGAAAGCTTTCTACTAGGTTTGCCAGGAAAAGCTTTGAGAAATAATTCACCAGACAGATATAAGCACAAAAATAACATGGTAAAGGTTGCAGTACCGTAAAAATCCCTTCAGGGGCCCCGAGCAGTGCCGTTTTTAGTTTTTTAGCCCCCCCCCCCCCCTTCCAAAAGTATTGTGAACGAAAAAAAAGTTGTTTATCAGTATGTTACAAGGATATCAAATTACATGTTTGTTCTTCGGGCTTTCTGTAAAGCAAAATCTTCAATGATATTCTTAAAATAGATTTCTTTCAAAATATATTTTTTTCGATATTAACCAGTGATAGTTTATTTTTGTTAAAGTACTCTCAACTACTAAGGTGAGAGGCCGCATCGGTTTCTCGTTTTTGGTGGTATTACAACGGCATGCAGTGCTCGTCGTAATAAGAAATATACAGTAATGATACTCAATATTAATAGATGAAACATTTGTCATTAAAGGAGATTTCTCAGGGTGAATGCACGAGTTCTCTTTTATGTAATCTACATCGCAGATTTTATGTCATATTTTAGTGCTCAAGGTCTCGAAGGAATTTATAGAATTCTGTAACAGGTACTCTACAATATGCAGATGATATTAGCATTGTAACAAATTCGTCAGACTATAACGAAAATAGAAAGCTTTGAAAGAACTCAGCAATAATCACAATTTCTAAATTCGTACAGTTGTAATCTATTAACCATTTTTAGAGAATTCTCGGTCGATCATCCAAACTCTATAATTAGTGAAGCGTGCTTGACTCTGTCAATTATAACGTTTGTCGCTTTAATTACACTGCTGTAATAGATAACTTTAACAGGTCAAATTTATCCATTTGATCCCAAAATGTCAGAAAATCATTTTTTCGTTAGAGTTTGCGTGCCGTCGACATTTTGTTACCCAATGTGCACCACGGGGAGGTTACGATTACAGCGCCACCTGTTGGAAATTGAAAAAAGTATCCGAATAAATCCTACATATTTTTTAACGCTCTTTCAGAATCTGCAATAAAAAATAGGGCTTCCATTTAAAATTTTTAAGTTGACCCCCCTCCCGGCCCCCCTTGGGGGGCTAGGGGGCCATTTTGTAAAAATCCGATGTCCCCCTCAAAACCATGACGATTATGATTCGGCATACTTCTCGATAAAATGCTTTCATTTTGAGATATTCAAGGATATAATGTAAAATGAGACAGCCTGTATATGCGAAATATTTGAAAAATATCTAGCCTCAAATCCGAAGAGTTTTTAGAATTATATAAAATATAAAAAACCTGCTCCCCGAATTCCTGGAACAATGCATTTGAATAATGAAACTTTTATCACTATCCCATCCATAGTTCAAGCCTTCGCAGATTTTTTTCTGATATGTATATTAAGCCCAGTGATTCCTCTTCCAATACATATCATAATAATTGCCTCAATATTGTATCTATTTCAGATGATCCTCATCCTGATAACCGCACGTCCTATATTATTAAAGCTGGTAGCTACCTTAAGTAAGTTAATAAAATTGTAATAATATTATTTATTGATATTTGCAATCACAGGTATACGATTCTAGTATTAAAATGAAACCGAAAAATGAGAAGAAGAGAAAAAGATTAGAAAATTTCACAACGGAGTAGGAATTATTTCTATTACAACTCGTTCCAGAATATAAGAGTATTATTGAAAATAAAACGACAAATGTAATGACAAATAAAAAGAAAGAATTATGGGAAATTGTCGCCAATCAAATTAATGCCAAAGCCCCAAAATACCGTTTATATATTATTCTCGGACGATTATTTATAAATTAAATATCTCCCAAAACATCCATCTGCGTACTCAATACCATAAGAATTTAACATTCTTCCTAACCACAAATACAAATATTTTACAGTTCCTTTGTTAAGTAGACGTTAAGTGACCAATGTCGGACACTTAATTTTAGGATTCCTTAAGTTAATTTAGGTGCAGAAATTTGATTCGTGCAACAAAATTTTTATATTTCACAATGGTCGAGAAGTTATTTCTTTTACAACTCGTTACAGAATATAAGAATATTATTGAAAAGAAAACGACAAATGCAATGACAAATAAAAGAAAGAAGAAGTATGGGAAATTATCGCCAATCAATTTAATACCAAATACCGTTTTTCGCACTTCTGAATCCCTTAAGAAATACTACGACAATATCAAAAGGAAAAACCAGAAAAGACGTAGCAGATGAAAGAATTTCGATTATAAAAACGGACGGTGGACAGCCGTATCATATTACAGACAAAATCAGTCATGATTAAGCCATATCATTAATGAATGAGAAGACTGTTCATGGGATGGCAAATAAATTTGACGAAGACGCACCTACTTGAAGTAATTTCTGCAAAATGAATTATATATTGCAAAATAATGTGTTAATAGTAGAGAAAAATCCTACAGTTGAGAACGATATCTTACCCGAAAAAAAAAAAAAAGGAACTAGGAACTGTCATCACAGAAGATAATGCTACATCAGAAGATGTTTCAAATACTGATAATGAGAGAAATAAAGAAGTACGTAACTAGTTTTTACAAGAATAGTAGTATTTATTTATTTATAACAATTTTGTTCCGAATATAGAATAATAAAGATGTAGATTGTAAAAATTTAAATCCTATAACTTTGAAACCTCCTAATAATATTAAGTTATAACGAAAACAAAGTGTTAAATAGTAATAAGTGGAGTAAACGACGTCGTCCATCAGTACAAGTAGATGCAAGGGAACCTGTCAAAAGCAAAATTACAATTTGTGATGCTTCATAAATCTACTTTTGAAACAAAATGAAGAGATACGCAGAGAACGCAAAAAAAAATAAGTTAAAAAAGATTGCATTGGAACTAGATATTGAAATTAAAAAGGCTCAATTGCAAAAAACTTATTTCGAATTAAACATTTTTTATGTACTATATTTATTTGAATACAGTAGTTTTTTGAAAGACTTTATAGTACAAAATGTAATTAATTTATAACTTTTTTGAGGTTATTGAATTATGTATTTTATTTTTGTTTCAAGTAGATACTAGTGAAATAGCTATTAACATTCGTAGCGATGTTATGAGTATCATAACAGCCGCAGATGTCAGTTTGAAATCCGAGCTCGTAGAGCTCGGATTTTAAGACATCGAAGGCCTGTTATGATTCATAATATCCGTGGTTTGTTCAATAGTTTACCGGTTTCAGAATATGAAGACGTTAGCATCATTAATAAATATTTTTTTATGAATAACGACAGTTATAATTTTAGAAGGTGATCAAATAAGTAGGTTTTTTTAACACCATGATTACACTTCTTTTGTATCATATTTATAAATAATTTTTTTTACTTAAACGTCAAATGTGTTCATAAAAGCAAGATAAAAAGTAGGTTTTAGCGATGCTAATTGCCTGAAAATATTTGGAATGCAGCAGGTGAAGCTATGAACAGCTTAACTCCGTGTGTATTAATAAATAACGTTATATTATCATTGTGTTTTATTTTCATTTTCTTGACTATTTTGACAGGTCAGTATGGTACCCTACAGCATAGAGTTATGATATACTTACCCTGCCTACATTTGTATGTACATGTAAACATAGGTTTAATCTCCTGAAACTGGGAAAATAAATTTACAAGTTTAGTAAATATTGCTATTTCGTTCTTAAAATAGATTTCTTTCTTGAAAACGAATTAACAAATTCATTTTGAACATCAATTCCGGCAATATCTCTATTATTGGGAATTGGTAAATCCGGAATCTGTCCATCATTAATTAATTGTTGTAAAATATATTCATCATGTTCTGATTCAAGAAAAGGTTTTGGTTCATTAATTTCTTTTGCAATATTGTAACAAACGCGGCAGCGACAAGTTTAAGCTTGTCGGCCGACGCCGCCACGCCGCGCCGCCAAGTGAATGACGCAATGCTTGCGAGTTCGGACAAGTCGTTTGTTCCACAATATTGTTCCAGAAGCTTCCAGAAACAATGAACGTGCAATATAAAATAGGAATCGCCGGCAGCCGTCAGTCAGTCTTTTAGATGACTCCCGAGCAGTCAGTCAGTTAGTTGACTCGGACTCAGTTAGTCGAGTCAGTCAGTCAGTGTTTTAGATGACTCGGACTCAGTCGAGTCGGTCAGTCAGTCGTTTAAATGACTCGGACTCAGTTAGTCGAGTTGAGTCGGCCAGTCAGTTAGTTGACTCAGACTCAGTAAGTCAGACTTAGTCGACTCCGAAGCTACTATGAAGAGCTTGTGAACATAAATATATCGCGCGGTCTGAATATAAATATATCGTCTTAAATAAATATCGCTCGGCTAGTTAATATAAATAATAATGTTTATTTATAGTAGTGATAAGTGTTAGTGTATAAGTTTTTGTATTTGTTATTTTAGTATGATATACCTAGTGTTAATTAACTATTTTACTCTTTATTATAATTATTTGTTATTAATAATATTTCTTTTTCGTTTAAATAAAAAGTTTTAAACTCACGAACGTTACAATATTTTGCTGAACAGCTGTTGCAGCAATAACAGTGGCCGTTAACGTCGAAACAATTTTTAACATTAGTTGAAGTGCGAATATGAGACTCGTTTTACAACTGCTGAGCTCGATTTGTGGGATTGAGGTATGGTGTTAATAAGTAGGGTAACCACTATCACTTAGAAAATAAATGAGTAGTAAATAATTTATTTGTTACCTTACTGTGCTCAAATTTCTATATTTCCTATATTTACAATTGCCTTAGTTGTATATTTTTTTCTTTATATTAAAAACTAATACTAAGTACAAATATTTGGTCTGTTTCGGTAAACCCTATTTATCCAATGGGTGTCTAGGTTTTCTTCATGTAGTATCTGGTTTTTTATTTTTCATTTCTTAGGTCGCCTGTACACTCTCTTCTTAAGTGATTTATTGTCTCAAAGTCTCTCCCACATATTCTGAATTGTCTGTCGTCATCGGTTGTCCAGTAATTATTTCTATTTATTCATTGCGTATCCTAAATCTTGTTACTATTTTCAAATTGTTATTGTCTTCTGTCATATAGTGGTCTGTTTTTAGTCAATAGGATATCGGTATATCGGTGTTTGTTTGCCTAACCCAAGTACCCATCTAATGTATTTTGATTGAATTTTTTCTATTTTGTCTTGTTTTCTCCAACCCAAAATTTCGGCTCCATACATCATGATGCTTGCAATGAATTTATCAAAAAGTAACATTCTTAGTTTTAAATTATTCTTAAATTTTCTTTGTCCTATACCGCGGATTTGTGGGAGAGCTTATGTTTGCTTTCTTTGCTATTTGCTTTATATGTTTGTTCTGTTCTCCATTTTTGTAAAACGTATACCCCAGATATTTGAACGCTTTCACTTTTTTTATTTCTTTCCTTCCTATAATTATGTTTTTTAACTTCTCTGCCTCTTCTTTTGTTGAAAACAACAATCTTGGTTTTTTCTGAGTTTAGCACCATGTCTTTTCCCTTTACGTATACCTCAAGTTTCTTCGTTAAAGAATGCATTTCTTGTTTCGTTTTCGCAACTACTGCCAGGTCGTCGGCGTATGATAATGTCCAAAATTTTTTCCTCCCATGCTTCCTGTTTGACCTTTAGCGCAGTGAGCTTCGATATCCGACATGTAAAGAGGAAACAAAATGGGACTAATTGGGCATTCTTATCTAACTCCGCAGAAAGTCGAAAATTCTTCTCTTCCTTCTTCGTCTATCTTTACGAAACTTATAGTTTCATAGTATATTTCTGCTACTCTCGTTATTAAGTGTTCTTCGATGTCGGATCTTATCAATATGTGAATCATTTTTTTCTATTTACAATTTCGAAAGCTGCTTTCAAGCCTGCGAATAATACATATAGTTTTCCCTTGTTCTTACATCCATTGTGAGGCTTCTTCAGGGCAATACTAAAAGGGAAACACAAGACATGGTGAGTTTAAAAACATAGTAAAACAACAAAATAACAACAAACTTACGAGCTAAATATTACAGAAGCAACTTTTCACAAAGTGCATAAGGTCAAAAATATAAACAAAATGATGATAAATCGTAGTCAAACATAATAAAATAAGCAACACGGAGCTGAACAAATTATTTATTATTATTGCTTCGTTTGTTCTATATATTCATGCCTCGTTTTGTATTCCATATTCATCTACTGCTTTTCATTTTCTCAGTGTTTGTATTTGTCTTCTTTTGTCACTTTCTGTTATGTCAGTTCTGTATGCTCTGAGTTTCTAATGGTATTATCTGTTTCGTAACTGAGTCATGAAATGATTTCTCCAGGTGCTCATTGGTATGTTCTTGTTAATAGTGACATGGTCAGAGTGGCCAAATATCTGTTTCATTAGATATATTTCTTTTTTTTTCTCTTATTTGTTCGAGCTTTTGTTTCATTTTACATAATTCCCTATATTCTCTTCGCTCTTTTAGGAAGTCTTTCTTTCTTGCTCTGCCGTTTCTCCAATTTTTTGTAAATTTCGTACTGACTTTCTTTTATCTCTACATTCGCTGTCCCCCCAGTAACTTTTTCTTATGTTGTTTTTATTCTTCCAAGTTTTCTTTGATACGAGCTGTATACAGGTTGTTTCATAACTTCGAGTACATACGTTAATGGTATATGTTGTTTGATATGCTGATTACGAATCTTTTTTTTTTATTTTATTTTTGATCTACAACTGGCCTGTGGGGCCAACAAGCAGATTTGATCTAATTAACATAGCATGCGTGAGGTTAGTGCCCCTTGGCACTACCTCTTTGTGCATACACACATATATTAATATACACGATTCATACATTTATACATTTTATGTAAGTATAAGTTCTAGGGTTCTTTTAGTTCGGATGGCTTTGTTCTTTTGAGGCGTCTGAGGATGCTTTCGTTGTTGTATAGGCCGGTGGCTAATTCATTCGGATGGTTCGTTAGTCTTCTTCCGTATGTTGATGAGAGTTCTCGAATATGGTCTTGAACATATTTGATTTTGAGTTCCTTGTGTAGGGTATTATTGGTGACATACCATTGTGCTTTTGTGATCATTCGCAGTATTTTGTTTTGAGTTGTTTGTATAATTTTTGCATTAGATTTCTTTGTGCAGCCCCAGAGCTGGATTCCATAAGTCCAGATTGGGATGATAACAACTTTATAGATCAATAGTTTGTTTTCTATCGACATTTGTGATTTGGGTCCCAGTAACCAATACAACTTTCTGATCTTGATGTTTATTTGTTTTTTCTTTGCTTCTAGATTTTTTCTCCAGTTAAGTCTTTTATCCAGATGCATGCCCAGGTATATTACGTCTTCTTTGGTGTCTAATGTTTTGTTATTTATGTGTACTTGCGGGCAGGTGATTTTTCTTGTGGTGAAGACTATATGTGTAGATTTTTCTTCGTTGATTTTGGTTCTCCATTTTGTTGCCCAAGCTTGCATGTCGTCGAGGGTTTCTTGGAGAACGGCTGATGCTTCTAATGGGTTGATATGTGAGGCGATGTATGCAGTGTCGTCTGCATATGTAGCGGTTAGTACATTATTTGGACATGGCATGTCTGCTGTGTATAACTGGTAGAGTACAGGGCCTAGTACACTCCCTTGTGGAACCCCGGCTCTAATTGGGTGTATTTTTGAGGTGGTTCCTTCCTGATATATTTGGAAAAATCTTTCGCTCAGATATGATTTCATTAGTAGGAAGTATTCGTGGGGCAGTTTTGATTTAATCTTATATAGCAATCCGGTATGTCACACCTTGTCGAACACTTGGCTGATATCTAAGAAGGCTGCTAAACATACTTTTTTGTCTTCCAGACTGTTCTTGATTTCTTCTACCACTCGGTGTATTTGTTGGATGGTTGAGTGTTGTTGCCTGAAGCCGAATTGATGGGCTGGGATTATGTTTTCGTCTTCTAGTATTATTTTTAGTCTTTTTAGTAACAGTTTTTCAAATAGCTTAGAGAGTAGGGGTAACAGGGATATTGGCCTGTATGAGTTTATTTCGTGCGCTGGTTTTCCTGGTTTGTGGATTAGTATTATGTTCGCAAAATTCCATTGTACTGGGAAGTATGTTATTCTGATCATTGCGTTGAATATGCTGGTTATTAAGACTAGTGTTTTTCTGGGGAGTTCCTTTAGTATTTTGGCAGATATTAAGTCGTATCCTGGGGATTTTTTGTTATTTAGCTATTTAATTTCATTCTTAACTTCCGCAGGTGTGAAGTGTTTGATTGGTTGTGATAACCTGGGTGGGTTCTTTAGGAAGTCTTCAATGTGCTTCTCTTCTTCAGGGGATGAAGTTGATGGGTTGGCTTCGAAGACCTTCGTGAAGTGTTCCGCGAATATTTCTGCTTTCTCTATTTCTTGTCTTGCTCAAGTTCCGTCACTTTTTTTAATTGGTGGTGTATGTTGTGTAGGCCTTTTTAGCTTATTTGTGGCTTTCCACAGTGAATAGTCATTATTTGGGTGAGGAGACAGGTTGCTAAGGTGCTCTTGTATTTGGTTGTTTTTCATTTCTAGGATTAGTTTTTTTGTTTCTTTGCACAGGCGGTTTAGCTTGGTTTTGTCGTTTGGGTGTCTTGTGTGTTGCCATTTTCGTCTCATTTTTCTTTTTTCTTCGATTTTGTCCCTAAATATTTTGGGATAGCTAGTACTATATTCTTGTTTGTTTTCTTCTGGTGAGGTTGAGGACCAGCCTGCTTCTTGGATGAGCTTTGTGGTATTTTCTACTGCGTTTTCGATATCTTCCGGTGTCTTTAGTGGTATTAATAGGTTTGTATTTTGTTCTAGGTATAGTCTGTATGCGTCCCAGTTGGTTTTTTTGTTGTGTAGCTTTGGATATTTTTCTTTTTTGTTTACTATGGTGTTTACGGTTAATATTATCGGGGAATGATCCGACGATAGATCGTAGCTTGTTTCAACAATAACTCGGTTTAAGTTTACGCCCTTTGCTATGAAAAAATCTAGTAGGTCTGGGAGTTTGTTTGGGTCCGTAGGCCAGTGCGTTGGTTTGCTAGTGCTGATGTGATTGTACCCGTGCATGTTCATTGTTTTTAGTAGTTCGTTTCCTTTTGGGTTTACTATTCTAGAGCCCCACTGCGGGTGTTTTGCGTTGAAATCACCGCCTGCTATGAATCTTCCTCCTAGTTTGAGGAAGTGTTCTTCGAATTGGTCATGTTTGATTGTATGTCTCGGTGTGCAATATATAGCAGATAGGGTAAGACTGCCGGATGATTCACTGATTTTTATGGATGTTGCTTGTAGATGATTTTTTTCGAACTTTTCTAATTCAAAGTGCTTAATTTTTTCATTTATTATGATTGCTGTGCCAGCGTGAGCAGTGCCGTCAGGGTGATTTGTGTTATATACTTTGTGCTTAGGAATTTTAAAGTAACTTTTTTCTGTGAAATGTGTTTCAGGTATTAGGACAATTTCTATTTTTTGTTGATTAATAAATAGTTCTAATTCCTGGCGGTGTTGGGCCAGACCGTTGACGTTCCAGAAGGCGATTCTCATTCCGTTAGACATTATGTTTATTGATAAATGTCGTGAGCAAGTTGATAATTGTAGCGTTTTGTTGCATGAATGGCTGAACATAGATTCGAATTTCGTAATGAATTGGATTAGAGTTATGCCTTCTGATGTGTTTGTGTGTTCTGCGGCACCTGCTATTTTGGCGTAGCTTATGTTGTTTTGTACTCTTTTTGAGTATTTGTTTTTGTGGTAGTCATTTGATTTTTGTGGATTGTTCAGATTTGGTGCGGTTCTTGACTTTTGTAGTTTTTGATATACTTCGCAGCCTTTGTAATTAGCGGGATGGGCACCTGAGCAGTGGGCTGATTGGCTCCGCACTTGACGCAATAATATGGTTTATTGCTGTAGGTCTTGGTGTGGCCGAAGTTTTGGCAGCGCATACATTGCGGTATGTCTATTCTTTTTTTCGTAGGTTCTACACTGATTTTGGTGCCCAGTATATGTCTTAATTCGTAAATTTTTTTGTTATTTGCGTTAGGTTCCTGATCCACGAAGAACATTGGTAGAGCGTCTTTAGTTTGCCAGCTTTTGATGTTGGAAACGTTTCTGATAGAGAAGCCTTTTTCTGTCAGCGCTTCTTTTATTTCTTCTATCGGTGTTGTGTGGTGTAAGTTTTTGATGACCACTCGGTAGGATCTCTCTTGTTTTAGTTGATACGTATGATATGCTATATCATTGGCGTTGAGCATACGTATGAGTGTTCGGTATGCGTCCGGTGTTTTTGTGTTTATTTTTACTTCATTATTTGATATTGATTTGCAGTGACATTCTTCTGATTTTAATATTGTTTTTAGACTTTCGAGCATTAGGCTGTAATTTGTGACGTCCTGGACGAAGACTGGAGGTGGTTTTGGTTGGACTTTAGTGTTTGGTTGACTTTCATTTTCGTTTGTTTCGTTTTCGTTTTCAATTGTTTCATTTTCGCTGTCGTTTGTTTCGTCTTCGTAATTTAGCAGCGTGTTGTATCTGTTTGCACTACTAAATGTTGATGCATGTGTCTTTCTATATTTAGCTTTATTTCCATTGTTTGATTCTTCCATAGTGCTATGTGTATCCCTTTCCCTTGGTTCTTTTAGGACGTATGACTTGCCAGTTTTGAGATGTTCCGTTGTGGCAGTTTTGATTACCTGTGTTTTTTGGGTCTTGTATTAATCCGTTGTTAGGAGAATTCGGAGTACTATGAGGTGCCATTTGTATTATTGTTGTTATCGGGGTTAGATACGATTGTGTGGTTGTCGTAGTTGTCGTTATTGTGGTTGTATTTGTTGTTATAGTGTTCCCACCGCTTGTTTCTTGCATGTTGAAAGTGTTTTGATTAGGAATGTTAATAGTTAAAGTTAGTTTCTGCTATATTTGGCAACACTGATTTCGTAGCGCGTGCGCGGTGCACTGCGCTGGGCGCTGAGTATGTTTGACGCAATTAACCTTGAGTTCGCTGCTCCTAACTTTAACTGTTTTTCTGTATTTGTTTTATTATTATCACTGGACACTGATAGTAGTTTAATAGATTACACACTTATAAAACTGATTTTGTGGTCTTTTCGATTTACACTACATTTTGATTAGGAATTTTTAAAAGTATTTTATGTCGGTAATTTCGCGAGATGCTTAACTATTCACTCACTATTGCCGATTACGAATCTAAAAGTATTTTTTTAAAATTCGAAAAATTAAATAAATAAATATATCATCACGCCTTTTACCCATTAAGGGTGTGGCACTCTGCTTACGCAGATCTCGGTAGGTGATATATTTTTGCGTATGAAATGCGGTTACCAGCCGTCAAGTCATAGCCCCCAAGGCTGTTAGTGGAGGGGGAACCACAGGGGTAAATTTAAATTTGTAACTGTCGGCAGTGGGATTCGAACTGAGGATCTCACGATCCACAGTCCGACACGTTACCACGGAGCTATTTACCCCATAAAAATTAAGGGTTGTTTACCTAAAACATTTTTTTTAGTACTGCAGTGGATTCGCTTTCCTATTAAACACAAACAATGAAGTAGGTAATCAACAATTTAAATTACATAATACTAGTAAAATAAACAAACAAAATTTAATTATTTTTAATGAAACGATAATTATAGTTTATTATGTATTCAAAATAATTGACATGTCAAAATAAATAAAACACACAATTAGAATAATTTTTTAAAAAATTGCTCAAAATTGTTGCCATTCTCTGCCATTCAAAATGCAGCACGGTGAATTAAAGACTCGCTGCAAGTTTCGTTGAACGAATTATGATGTCTCATAAAATAAGCAGCGTTTTCAATCCGTTCGCTCAGTTGTTCCAGAGTTTCAGGAGCTTCCTGGTTATCATAAACTAATGATTTGAAATAGCCCCAAAAATAAAAATCTAATGGATTTAGATCCGGAGTTCTAGGAGGCCATTGTACAGGACCACCACGTCCTATCCACCTATCTTCAAAGGTTTGAGTTAAGTATTGCCGCACATTACGTGTAAAGTGCGGTGGTGCTCCGTCATGCTGGAACCATGCATGCTGCCGTACATTTAAGGAAATATCTTCCAATAACTCCGGCAAATTATTTTGCAAGAAAGATAAATAATTTGCACCATACATTCTATTAGGTGAACATAGGGACCAAGTAACGAAAATCGCTGCTGGAAATTGCTTCTTACAATAACATGCGGATTTTCAATCGCCCAGTGATGTGAGTTATGAAAATTATAAACTCCGTCTCTCGTAAAATTAGCTTCATCAGAGAAGATTATGTGCGAGGTGAAATTTTGGTTTAGGGCATGTTGTTGTAGAAGCCACTCACAAAAATTTACCCGAGCTGGATGGTCAGTTTGTAGTAGTCCATGCACTCTTTGAAAATGGTACGGATGATAACCATGATTCCGAATAGTTCTCCAAACACTGGAATGTGGAACATGTAAAAGTCGTGATATTCTTATTGTGCTAACTGTAGGGTCAGCATGGACAGCGTTTAAAATTGCATCTTCAACAATGTGACGATTTCTTATTTGGCGAGGGCCTCCCTCTCTACCACGCTTAGGTCGCAAAGATCCTGTGACACGCGGGCGTTGTGTAATTCCAACAAACATACGGTGGTTAGGATGCCGTCTTTGAGGAAAACGTTCCGCATAAATACGCTCTGCTAGTCTCGCATTTTGTCACGCCTCTCCATATGCTAGCACTATGTCCACTAATTCACTATCACTAAATCCGTTCGCGTTATTCATTTTTAAAACAAATCACCAATTCTTTTATACTGTTATGTATGTATCATTCACAAAAGAAACAATAAATTGACCTACTGACGTACTACGAAAGAATAATTACACAATTCAATTATTAGCAGTTGTTTATAATAGAATTTTATTTAATTAATAACTTTATCATAATCATCGACCCAGTGGCAGTGGCAGTGGCAACAAAAAATTTTTGACTGGGAAACATTGAACATAATTTTGCGATTTAAAAAAAATTCTTTTTGATTCGTAATCAGCATACCTAATAATATATAACATTAACGAATGTACCTGAAGTTATGGAAAACCCTGTATATTCTCCATAAGTTCGTTTAAAGCTTTATTACATTCATCTTCTTTAAATAAGTTTCCTTTTAATTTGTCTTGATATTTTCTTTTACCTTCGTCGGACCTATCTATTTTTGTTTTTTCTTTTTCTGTTCCTATTATATTGCTGTTATTTTTTAACTCTATAACAAGTGGTTGGTGATCTGATTCTATTCTATCTGTTACTGTTAAAGTTTTAATTTTTCCTATTGCTTCCTCATTTGATATGCAATAATCAATAACTGACTCTCCGTTTGGACCTACGTAAGTAAATTGCTCTTCTTCGTCCCCTTGCGTATGCTCATTCAATATTTTCAATCCATTTTCTTCCAGGAATTCTAGGAGCTTTTCTCCTTCGTTGTTAATTATTTTCATTTCCTGTTCTTTTCAGTTCCATCTCTAGTGTCAATAATTTTTCGTTCTTCCCCTATTCTAGCGTTAAAGTTTCCTCTTAATATTAAATTATATTCGTCTATTTCTTCTGTTTGCTCTTCTATTAGTTCCATTTCTCCTTTGCTATATTTGTTATTATACTTCTTCCCTCCGGTAGCTCCTCTAATGTGTTTCTAACGCCAGTTATTATTCCTCCTTTAGCTCTTCCCTTTTTGTTCTCCCTATTTGCATATACGCATTTTCATTTAAATTTATATGACAGTTTACTATCCCAAATTTTCCAGTTCTTTCTCTTCGATCTAAGTTTCTACTAAACCAATAAAATCAAATTCCCTTATAAAATTCCAAAAATCGATGTTCTTATATTTTAATCCTGCAATTTTCCAAAAACCTATTTTAGTCCGATTTATATTATTCAGTGCGTTTTTTTTTTTTCGATCGTTTTTTTGATCATTCACTTCTGGTGGTACTGTTGGCGTTATTCCTTTGTAAAAGGATCCTGTTGCGCTGCCTTTAATTGGCCTCTCGTCATATTTGTTATAGCTGCTAGTTCTTCGACGATTCATATAGGCGGAAATAGGTTTTACATATGAGCCATAAGGTATTGGTTTCTGTCTCTACGGGTCTTGCTTTTCATTGCTTGTATTTGTTCTTCTCTCTTCTGGTTCTTCTTGAACTTTTTCTTCCGATAGTTGTCTTTCCTTTTCATTTTTTTCATGCATCTTTTTTATTGCTTCTGCTTTTTCTATTAGCTGACCGTCAACATAAAGCTTGTCATACTTTATCATTGCATGTTTGCCCTCTTTCCGTATCTCTTAAGTCCTTACTTCTTCTGCAAGCAGCTTTAGGAAAATCTTCCGAAATTATTACGTTTGTTCCTCTCAGGAGCTTTTTATTTGTTAAAATGTCTATTACCTTCCTTCTTGAAATAAATCGTATTAAGACTGTTCTGTTTTTTTTCTGTTTCCAATTCTGTATATATTATCTATCTCCAATATAGATATTGTAACGGGCCTGTACGGCCCTGGACAAATAGAGCAGACGATGACTCATCGTTCGAGCGGGTTCTCGATTGTTCCATGGCCGAACCTACTAGATCTTTCTAGACCGCTAGTTTAACAGCTATATAAACATGCTAGCCTACCCAGTGGGGTATTCGACTCTGATACGCTGTTCAGGAATCATCGAATAAAGTAAAAATAAATAAAAAGTTTCCATAGTAAATATAAATAGTGTAAATAAATATTTCTTGTGTAATATTCTTAGTTTATTATCAATTTGTTTTATTTTGTGTTTATTAATAAGTGTTTAAATTAATATAAGAGATAGTAAGTATACTTCTTTGTGACTTTTAATCGTTGTTTTAATTGTGTATTAATAAACTTCACCGAACCCGTCAGTTATAAACGTAACAATTGGTGTCAGGTGTACGGATTGTGTTAATTAATAAAAAAAGTGAAGTTTAAAAATAAAATAAATCAAAATGGCTTCTTTAAAAGAATTAAAAGTGGCGGATCTCAAGAAAGAACTGGAAGAACGAGATATAGACACTACAGGGAAGAAAAGTATGTTGTAAGATCGCCTTCGTGAGTCATTGAGAGAAGTTTGTGAGAATCCCGATGAATTTCAATTTGAAATTTCTGGTGATTTTGGCGCTATCCTTTAAAAGTTATAAGAAAGTTCAAGAACTATGGAAGATTTGATAAGCGAATTAAAAGAAAATATTCAAGTTAGAAGAAAGTTCCAGAACTATGGAAAGTAAATTAGAAATTCCAGAACTATGAAAAGCGAATTAAAAATAAACTATGGAAAGCAAATTAGAAGAAAGTTCCAAAGCATTAAAGGATGAATTAAAAGATGACGAGCCAAATTAGAAGAAAATTGTAGAAGCTTGGCAGAAGAATTTCAAGCAAAATTAGATGAAAACTCTAAATGTTTAGCAGATAAACTAGTCGAAAAATTAGAACATGTTAATATAAAGTTGGATAATGTTCAAGAAAATTTTAGAAAATTAGAAGAGATATTAGGAGAAATAGATGGAAGAGTTGTAACATTGGGCTTGTCTGAGTCAAGTCAGCAACAAATTGATGAAGATGCAACATCATAGGCGACAGAATCAAAGATAAGAATTAATGTAAAACCACCACATTTCGACGGCAAGATATCATGGCCTAATTACTACGCGCAATTTGAAGTTACAGCAAGAGTTGGGACATGTTCGAATCCGCTGCCTGGAAAAAAGGAAGAAAACTCCAATAGGAAAACTAAAGCGGGTTGATGCGATGGTGCGAACGAAGATTATCATCAGGCCCGAGATCATGAAGAAGACACATACAGTAACAGCAACCAAGTGGCGACTGCATACAGCAACAGGGACGCAGCTACCATCCATGGCGAGGCAGACATCACCATTCACATTGGTAACACACCAATAAAACATCGGGCCCTGGTGGCCGATATTGAAGTTGAATTTATTCTCGGAATGGACATCATGGATGCAAATGGCTTCGAGGTGAACTTGAAACACGGATTTCTGAAGATCAATGGAAAAGAAATTGTGTTACATCGCCAAGGTGAGAGTACTCTCGTGTCGGGTCGAAGTGAGAAGATACTGGAGACTGATATGGAGCCCAAACTCCCTGAAGAAAGCACCATGATGTTAGAACCCAGAAATCACGGAAATGGAGTCAGTCGAGCCATACTAGTAAGAAAGCAAGAAAGGCAGTACAAGTGAGAGTAATGAAAATGAATTACTATCCAGTAACGTTAAAGAAGGGTACTACTCTGCTCAACAGTAATTAGACAAACATCGGTCACTCAAAGCCCGTCAATCATATCTTTATAACACTTAATTTTTAGAAATTGACATCCTTGTAGTAATTAGCCAACTACGTATCGCATGTATGAAATTCTTCCGCATATACCACAAAGGTCATCTGTACAGATTTTCCCAAGACGATACGTGCGCCCTATGTAACTACTAACAGAATGATGTCAACCATTTATTTTTCCAGTGTCCTATATAAAACGCCTCAAGAGAAGAATTTATTAAACAGTATACTACTAATATGCTCCAGGCAGAAATCAACTCTATTTTACTGTCCGCCCGTTATAAAGGCAAAATATTTCACATTTATAACTTTATAAATACTGCTCTGAAAATATGACATAACCCTACCCTAGCCTTGACGACATTATATTTAGCGTGTACCCGTTTTCCGCCGTTGGACTAAACGGTAGAATCAACTCTACTTATTATTCTTGTTACCCAATTGTATTCCAATTAATAGTAATATTAGTACTGTTAAAGCTACTTGCGCAATTTTATTATTTTTTTGCCACCCTTGTTTCGTCGTCCTTTTCCGCATGCAGGTGTCCAGCCCTGTTGCGCTTTTGGAGGACACTGGCGACCAAACCCAATCCCCTTTCTTTTCATTTATCTATTAGCGAAAGAACCTGCAATTATCTTCCTATCTAGCAAGATATTCACAGTTATTTGAAAGGTGTATCACAACTATTTCAAAGTCTTGACTTCTTCTATTTCTTCAACCTTCTCCCACTTCTAATGTACTTTAAGCTCTTTACCACCACCTTTTCTGAACTTAATAATCTTCGTTTTGTCTACATTGAAGATCATAACATTCTTCTTGAGTCTTGTAATTACCGATTTCATTCCCGCTTCTTATTTTGCTACACATGTCACACATCGGTGAAAGAAAGTGTTCAGATATTTTTTTCTATTACCGTACGTCCTAGCTGGCTCTTATCCGTATGCTCTTCTATGTCATGCAGAATCGGACATTCCTGTCTCAGTCCTTGCTTCAGATATTTTTTAGTTTACCTTTATTATGCTCTGGGTCGCTTCGTATGTTTCAGTGATCTTATATATTAGTTTCTTATTAATTCCAGTCTTGATTAGAATAAAATTATTTTTTTACGGTTCTCCTCTTTCTAAATCCTGGTACACATCTGGTAACAGTGTTAGATCGTTTACCTCTCTATTCAGTCTATCTTGGAGTATCATACTACTTCCTTGCTACACTTGATTTATTATATCTCTTAGTTTCAGAATTATAGCGTCCATGTCGTAGAGCCATACTCCGTTTTGTAGATCATCTTCTCCCAAGGTTTTCTCCTTTTTCAATATTCCTGACTGTGTTAGTATTTCTTCCTCCGTAATAGGCTATTCCACCATAATCAAAAATGAGAAAAGTTTATTGAAAATATGAAAGATAAGGGTTCAAGGATGCGGAAAATTTCATATTTTTAATTATAAATTACTCCCTTTAATAAATACGGCATGTTTTGTTTTTGATGACGCTCCATGTGTATGGGCAAATGGAATTCATGTATTTACTCCCACTCCTCCTGAACTAAGAATATACATATTCGGGTGTGTCGTATCTGGTCGGATTCTGCTCGGGTGATTTTCTTGTCTTTGTGTGCTTGCTGCATAAAAATTATAATTTATTTGCGCTAACTTCACTTCGTGATATCTTCCCTATTTATACAGATATAACAATAATTCTTTCACATTTAAATTTTTGCATGATCTGTGCGTGTAGTAGTGTATAAATTCATTATATATCATGATTAAAAATATTATTAAAGTAATATATAAGTAAGTAATTAAAAACCTCAAAATGGGAACGAGATTTCATGTTTTTACAGGGAAATTTTCTATCAGCGACAAACTTTTTGTCATTAAGAGATGGACCCTAATATATAGCGACAAAGTTGTTGTACACATATCAAAGATGTTTTTTTTATTAAAACATATCTTTTCTAAAATGAACTGGTTCCGAATAAAACGAATGTAAAGTTGAAGAATATTTGAGTTGCTGCGCGATACATGCGGTCGTGCTAGCTTAAATGGCAGTCCTATTTTGTTACTATCGATGCACTTTTTAGTGTAAATATAATTTATAAACTATGAAAATGGAAAAATCCTAAATATAGTAAAATATTTTTAAAATATTCATTTATGCAGCACTCAATGCAAAACTGTACGATACCAGCAACACCAACTACCTAACTTCGAGAATGTCAAAATGTTTTTGTAAAATGAGACAAAAAGTGAAATAAATTAAGTATATTAATTATTTTTATTTCTCTAATAATGAAATATAAATATTACTATTTAATTATTTATATTATTTTGCAATTTTCTCAACATTTTTTCAAAAGTCTGTGAACCACCGTTTGTTTATTTCTGGCATAATACACATTCTACGTCATCAGTGTAATTTGAAATTCAGACCTTCATATCTCGCTTATTTGGAGGAATTTTTAACTCGGATTTTCACAGGTGGTCTTATACTTTTAAGTACTTCAAGAAAAAAAAATAAAAAAAATACCGTGGAATAGCCTATTGCTTCTTCATCGGGGTGTGGTTTGGTAAAATATCAAAGATTAATAAGAGGTTGTCCTTTGATAAGACGTTGTGATAGGACGTGCCGTCACTTCGATGAGTTAAGACGGGTCTGGATTTGTTACAATATTATCCCAGCTCCATTCTCCGGTAGAGAAATTGTCCCATAATAAATTACGCTAAAGCGATAACAGCACCATCTCAGCATGTATCAATAACGTCATCTGTTGACTCTTCTCTAAGCCTGATAAGTTTTAATCTATACATTTTTAGTCCGATGCATACTTTTCCAGATATCCGTGAAAATAATTTAACATGGGACACGTACAGTATTGTTCAGAAGTTATGTACAGGTACCCAAACTGAACTAAAAACCGACAAGCGTTCTCGCAGGTCGAATGAGAAAGATAAACGATACGAAATGAAGGAGAGATATATAATCCATTGTTTACCTGAGCCAGGTAAAAACCTCGTAGAGATTATAAAATTTCACACTTCAGATATTACAATATTTGGCAAAATGCAAGTGAATATTGGATGCTGTACACAAGTTCGATGAGGCATCCAAACTTCTTGAAATCTAATAATAATAATAATATAATGTAACTAACATCAAATAGGTATGACTTATAATAAAACATTTATCAATATAAATACAAATAAGGGCCGATATTTCCATTTACGAATAAAGTATCAAATAAATTAATCGCTGAATAAATAAAAAATGTCGCATCGAAATTATAGCTCAAATGATACTTATTGTTCTAGCTGTCATTTTGTTTTCTGAATATATTGTTAATACCACAATGTTACATGGAAACAAACATTTAAGGCTCTGTTTAATACTCAATGTTGAAAGATCTAAAAGAATTAGTTAACTCCTCGCTATATTATACATTTTAAAATCATTTGACGGCATTATTTTGCGAACACTAATTCTTTTGAGCGCAGCGAACAAAGAAATTTAATGTATTTTAAAATACCAAAATATTAACACCATTTTAAGAAGATTACTGTAACCAATATTCAATAGTCATTTGTTGGCATTAACTTTAAAGTGGTCGAAGCAACCGCTGTTGTTTGGAAAGGGTGGAATTTCCAAACTGATGCTAATGACATTTACTTACCCCACTTTGTTTTTAAGTACGCGAACTAGGTATAAATATGTTACATTACATGTAATTTTCATTCTTGGTTCAGTTCTTGAGCAATTAGAATATTTTGTGATGGCGAAAATTTCAATGGAGAAGAGAGGCAGAGAGTTAGTGGAGATATCCGGAAAAATTAATGCTACTACTTAGAAATCTTGGAGGAAGTCATGTTGCCATCAGTAAGGATGTTAATTCCTGATCGCAACTCTTTTTTTGTACAGGATAATTCTGCGGTTCATACCGCAAGAATTGTAAAATCCTGGTTTAACGATCACCCGGAAATCACTTTACTCCAGTGGCCTGCTAAGGCGCCAGATTTGAACCCCATCGAAGACGTGTGGGCGACATTGGTCCAGAGGGGGACAGGAAATGTTCGAACGAAGGCTGCACTTATTTATTTTTGAACTTGTGTGATTAATTTGTTGTATATATTGACGACACTTTTTGTGACATTTATTTTTGAACTTGTATGATTGATATATTTGTTGTATATATCGAAGATTTAATTGTGATATTTATTTTTGAACTTGTACGATATATTTGTTGTATATATTGACGACACTTTTTGTGATATTTATTTTTGCACTTTTATGATATTAATATATTTGTTGTATAAATTGACGACACTTTTGAACTCCTGTGATATATTTGTTGTATACCGCGTGTAGAATTTAAATGTAGAATAGAGGGATCTCAATGATATTTTTTTGAATTTGCTATCAATTTTTACCTAATTACTATACAGCAAAGAAGAAAATACAAAGGTGTTTAGAATTTCAAAATGCATGCAATAGTTACCTAAATGTTAATATTTCACTATATATCAATTAAATTAAAATTAGTATTTATTAAAAAAAAATTATAATACGGCTATAGAACACTAAACAAAAACAAAAAAAAAATATACATTTCAGAGAAAAAATTTATAATTATTTATTACAGTGTTGAATTATTATCTTTAGAAATTTCATAGAAGATTGAAATGATAATGGCGAATTTCAGTGTTCATTTCTTTCCATTTCTTTTTAGTAAATAAATAAATATTTCATTTCTGTTCAATTTTCCATGGCTGTGTTACAATTTTTTTAATAAATATTAATTTTAATTTGATATTTTATACCATAAAAGGTATAAATGAAGAAACAAAACAGATAAAAATAAGAGAAGAGAAGATACGGGTAAAAGAAGAGAGAGAAATAGGAGAAAAACTAAAAAGACTAGAATATAGACGAACAGAAAGAAAAAGAAGCAAATAAGAATAAGTTTATAATAACAGGCGTGAAAACAGAAGAAATTTAAAGGAAGAAGTTGGAAAATTCAATAACCAACTCGATATCAATGTAAAGATTATTTATTATTATTATTATTTATAGAAATATCAAAAATATAACACTGAAATCCCTATATGCTACATTTCAATACTACGAATACATCCGGTATATTGGCGACACAGTAACAAACAATATTTTTGTAGTTGTTTTATATTCCGTCCATTAATATTTTTAGTTATCAGATAATTTGAATTTAATATGTAGTTGAATGTTTTTGTTTTATTTTCTGATGAAAATGTATTTAATTTTCAACAGGGGTCGCAAAGTTCAAGAAGTTTAGATGCGTCATCCAACTTGTATACCGCATCCAATATTCACTTGCATTTTGCAAAATATTGTAAGATCATAAGTGAGAAATTCTCTACAAGGTGTTTACCTGGTTCAGGTAAACAATGGATTATGTATCTGTCCTTCATTTCGTATCGTTTATCTTTCTCATTCGACTAGCGAGAACGTTTGTCGGATTTTAGTTCAGTTTTGGTACCTGTGGAGGGGTTATGGGGCATAACTTCTGAACAATACTGTACATACATATACAAGAAAATCTGTTCCAATTTCTAGGAAATCAGTCGCAATTAAGAACATTTTCCAGGTATAAGCTGGTATAAGTATATTAAGCTGAAAAATACTTCAAATGTTTCCCAATTTGTGGCCGACAATAGTGCATTTAAAAGAATTACCAGATACCAATCACTTGTATCCGCAGTTTCTGTGTGGTGTAATTAGCACCGTGAAACAACCGTCTGTTTTTTATTTGTGACTTTTTCAACACATTTATAAGATTATGTCTAATAGTATACTGAACAACTAGTGTTAGGATGACCTTTTTTACAATACGAGTATTACAATTAGGCATTGTAAGACGAGTTGTTCATACTACTCTTCCTATTTCACGTTCATAAATTCAATAAAAATAAAATTGTACGGCGGGTTTAATATATCACTCTTCACTGGTGTTGTAATTTGTTCTGCCATATTTTATACACTGGGGTCCCCCAGGCCCTCACGAGACCCAGGCCCTAGCCGAGGAGTTTTTTCGCCGGGGCCCACCGGGTTCCAGATCTAGACCCCGATTTACTGATTTAAATTGTTTTCCACCAGAACCAAAGAAATGACAACAATAATATGTACTGTGATCCATAAATTTCGAGACGTAAAAAAAAACTATATATCTTTATTAACTACTATAATATGCAATGCTGTAATCGTTCTTATACTAACCCTGTGGATTGTTTTACCCTTCATTTCACTTATTGAATATAGTTTACAAAAATTGAATCAATATGAAATCGCAAACTTTATATATTCCAATTTCTTTTTCTACAATTTGGTTCACAAAGTTCTTAAAATTTTACAAGTTTTAGAGTAAGTTTTAGCACATTAATCTTTTAACAACTTTTATACAGATATTTGCTTAGCTTCAATTTCAAAATCTACACAAATTAAAACTTTATCATCTTTCTTTATTTGAATTAAATTATAGAACCTCCCAGGAGCAGATAGCATTGGAATTTGTTCATAGTTATAATTATCTTTGTATACATAACTATAGTCTTTCAAATGGTAGAAACCCTGAAAAATAAAGAAAGAATTACAAAACTGTAGAGTAGAGAAGAATTTTGAAGAAAAAATAAGTAAAGATTGTCTGTTAAAAATAACACCAGTGACAGTTCAGAGGTGGTTAGTATGTATTTTTAAAAATTGTTTAATGAAAAAGTTTATGAAAATATCTAACTTGTTGAAATATAGTTCTCACACCTCAAAGTCTCTTCATTCTTTTTTAATATAATACATACATTGTAACTTCTGTGTCACTATCCATTTTTTATCTCTATAATATTGCAATCAATTTATTTTTATTTTGTAAGTGACGTATCTGATTAGTAGTTAATTTTTTTACCAGTTTGCTCTTATTTACTTATCATTAGAACACTAAGATTAGTGATACGTAGGTCTGTTTGATATCTTGTTTTGAATATCGATGTTCGGTGTTAGAAAAATATCGTTATATCGGTATATCGATGTATCAATATAAGTGTGATGATTTTTAAATTAAAAAATACCTTACAATATCGATCAAACAAATTACGCAATAATCCGAACCATTACATTAATTCTGATTTATTAATTTATAACATTGTAATATTTTTATTACTATAATTCATTTTTTAACTTTATATTGATATTATTTATGCATTTTTAATTATTTCTATAACAACTATGCTTAATCTGGTTTTGGAATATACAGATACAGAGTGTAAGTAACCAAAAAGCGGGCCACATGCATTTAATATATGAAATTAGTTTTTACCCGCCGTTGCTTAATTTAAGAGAAATTTACTTCAAATCAAAGAGAATTAAATTCTGCATATAATTTTACAATTCGGTTTGAAATAATTTATGCCCAGCTCTGTCGGCATAATTATCTAAATAATTTTATTTTTAAGTTATATTCAGTTCAGTACACAAAACAACGAATAACAGAGGCAAATCTTGTCTTATACAGTCTGGATTATATAAATAGTAAACCATCCATAGATACATAGATTTTTGAGGGATTAACAATGGTTCAGGATGTTAACTATTGTTAAGTGAAGAGACGTAACGAATGTTTCAAAGATGTAGGCGATAAATTTGAACATCTGGGGTGTTTGTACATTTTTTTATCACATTAGGCGCCGCCCGACATGTCTAGGTGCGTACTTGGCTCCTTGCCAGATGCTTAGCCCGGTCGTCAGTTTAGCAATAAATTTTTGGGTATTTATTATCAGCGCGTTGCGCTACAGATACATCAACACACTAATATATTAATACATCGGTACATCAATATATTGATACATTCTTATACATAGATACATCGATATTTTTCTGCTGAATATCGTTATTCGATATTTCGATGTATCGAAATAAGTTCTAAAGTAAGTTCATAAGGTAAAGGCTTACATAAACCAGCCTTAGCAGAGTTTAATATTCACTTTGTATTGTTTGAATGTGCCCCTAATAAAAAATATATGTGCCGGCTGCGCCTCCATTATGATTTATTTGATAAATTTTCTATACTACACAAAATTTAAAAGGTTGTGAAATTGTAAAAGAATATTGTATTTTTAATGGCAGTAAATTTGTTAGTTGGACATTATAAAAATATGCAAAAATCACAAGAAACCTTATATTTTATTGTAAATTTTCTGTTATCGATATACTTTTATATTATTTTCAACATTATGTAAAACTACAAATTAATTTTGTATCTTCAATGCATTAAAGGTATGGTTATATAAATCTCAAACATTATTTAAAAGAGTATCCTATTAATGCTACTAGTTTTTATTATTATTATTAAGACTTAGTTCCTAACTTCATTATTCGTCGTATTGATATCACAGTTTTATAATCATTTCTTTTTTCGACCAGTATTTTTTATTTACTTCTTTATTCTTCCCTATTTATGTTTTATAATCCAAAACATGTACCCTTGGATAAAGGTGCCTTTATTTCTACCTACTGTTCTATGAACTTTCTATTCAATTTATCAGACTTACTTTAATGGTTATAATTCCTTATTTTTCGTTTTAAGCAAATAAATTGGAATGTTCCAAGAAGTATTAAATATTGTTCACAGGCTTATAGAGACATAATATTTACAATTTACCTTTTTAAATGGACACTCCCCGTCTGATCCAGAATTAATCATGATATCTTTCCAAATAGGGCCCAAAATATTATTTAAACTGTTACAAGCGTCGTTCTTGTCAACATTGATAAAATCCTTTATCCATTCACCGTCGATCAATTTCCACATTTCATAGTGCACCTAAACATATAAATTAACACGTTGTATGATACCACTTTTATTCGATAAGCTAGAAAGACATTTATAGTCATAGGTGTGTCACTTTATATGACTATTTTAATGGTAAAATATAATAATTAAATAGTTATTTGTATATCAAGGCACTAAAGTATTATTTTTTTTTACGAATATGGAATAAACCATATGAGTAATAAAAAAGACTCGTGTCGAGGTAAACATTATATTTTTTCTGAAATCGTTAAATTATTAATTAAAATCATAAATAAATAGCATTATGTATTTGTAAAACGTCAGCTAGCTGCTGAGACGGGGATGGATGTGATAAAAAAAGAACTGTCAAAATGTCAATTTTGGTTATAATTTTTATTATTTACATATCCGCATGTGATCTGTATTATATCTGATAAATTATTGTCAAATGTAAATAATAAATAAATTCACCAATAGTATTATAGAATAATTTGTTTGTTATTTTAGGTGCCTACTTCAAGTTTGACATAAGATTCTGTGAAGTAAAATTTTGACATAAGAGTATGTAAAGTTTACTTTAGCTACTATTTTGGCGAAATTCGCGTTGTAATATTGTGTACTTTAGTATCGATTTCCGAGAAAAAATATTTTTAACGCAATTAAAAAAAGAAAGGTGTTCGCCAGGCCTTTTGTTCCTACATAAAACAGTTTTCCTGGAAAAATTATGCAACAAAATTGGGAGCAGCTACTTTGAAATATAATAATTAAAAATTATTTCTATCAATACTTTGTAAAACGAGCTAAGTTTTAAGCCGCTATCTTAACCTTCAATTTTAAGTTAAACTTAATAGTTATATAACGTACAAGAAATAATAATTTGGATTTAGTTTTCATTTGTAATACAAAAAAATTTTAAATGTTAAAATATGAATTTTTATGTACTGAGAAGTTATAAAAGAATAAATAGTTCTGTTTTTATCCTTTGTTATAAATTTATTACATACGATTTAAACTCAATAATTATATATTCCTTTACAAAAGTTAACGTTACACAGTAAAAAATTTATTAAAATTGACAAAATTTGAACAATTTTTTTTGTCCCAGACGATCCACCGTTAATTTTTGTTAATATAACAAGTTTAAAATTTGTTAGCAAGTAACAAATTATTTATTTTTATTTCGTAACTAAATATATTTGTGAATACAGCAATTAATTCCTTTTAGTTTTAAGTGCTTTTGACTAAATATTTTAATAATTATATTAAAGCAGAACAATAAATCAAAGTTATTATAAGAATTAAAGTTGTTACAAAGGATACAAACTTTCTTTAACAATTTCATATTGATTAGTTAGCAATTACAATTTTTTTTTTTTTGAATTCAGAATTGACAAAATTTTTATTTAACAAATTGTCATATTTGTTAAAATTGTTAATTTAACACAATATATTTGTTACTATTAACTAAAAATACTTAACAACCGCAAAAGAAACAAATCGAAAATCAATTTTTTTACTGTGTACAACTCACTAGACGTATGAACGTCATTTTTCTTTTCGGTACTGTTCGGTGATTAAAGGGCTGTGCACGTTGGCAAGATCATGGTCACCATTTGTGGAGAATTTGAATTTGGCTGGTGACTGTTATCGATTTACGTTACTGTTTAACATTTCGCGGTCTAGAGCACAAACCGAGCCACGAGTCATTCCAGCGAAAAGAACTCGGTTGTTATATATTTTGATGTGAATATTTTAATGAGTTTTGCTCTACGCTCCGAATGATTATTTGGGCCTATCGCTTGTTCATTTGTTTAGCGTACTACAAACCTATGCATAATCATGCAAATGATACTGATTGTTGGCTGAAGGTTTATGAGTTTGTTACCATCCAGTTAAAAAATAAATATGAGTTGAATAATAAATATACTTACTGTAGTTGCAGAATCTATCGGTTCTCCTAGTGTCAAGTTCATGTCGTAAGTTATAGAAGTTTGGTCGAAACGTTTAGATCTAAGAGCAAAATGCACAGGTACATCTTCATCAGATTCGCAGGATTTCAGGTTAACTGCTTTAGTTTTTATTTTGGTTTTCGGTTTCTACACAAATTAATAAGATTATCAATACTTGTACAGTTTTTTATTCACGACCAAATTTACACTGTTGGATATTTGATTAAATCTTAAAAACAATATTTATGTTCAGTTCAAGGAAAGTTTATCATGTAGCTACATAATTTGACAAGGAGTGTAACAGTAACTTTTGTTCAGAGTAATATTTATTTCGAACTGCAAATCTGATAGTATGTAGTTTCCTTATAAATAAGTACTCTCTGAGTAATAAATTATAAAAGAACTGTTTTAGAATACTTACAGGAACGCGGCATTCTGAATATATTATACACAGAGTTAAGAAAATAAGCAACAAAATATTCACTTGCAGTACTGTTATTTTCATTATGAAGTCAACGAGGATGCCAAGACTATATCAATCTAGCTTTAGCAAATCTTGATAGTTTTAAGTAAACTGTTATTATATGTCTCGTTTTTATACTAGTGGTTTCTAAAATTTAATTAGTTTTTGATGATACATACATAATTACTAAATATAAATACTTGGAAAACAGGAAGACGAACATGAAAAATGAATTTAATTCTAATATATATTATTTCCTAAATGAATTAAATTGGAATTTGGATGTATAATAATTTTTATCTAGATCCGCAGTTGCCATTATTTAATCACATATGAAAATATTTGGAAAACAAGTACACTTCAGAGATGGCCTCGAAATATGCAAATGTTTTTTTAATATTAAAATGACTTCTATAGAAAATAATATTTAACTACTTTTTATGGATCAAAACGGACCCCCCTTAACTTTTTTATTGTAAGGAATTAAAAAATTTTCTTCATATAGAAGTTATATTATATTTATATTAAATATAATATTTGATGACAAGTACAGAATTTTGTTATGAAGTCATTTTTACATGATACGACTATCACCTTTTATTTTTCAAATGGGAACCTAAAATTGTTTTAATAAAATAAAAACAGAATTTTTTTTCCTTTTCAATGATGTACAGTGCGGCAAAAGCTCGAAAAGCTAGCGAAAAGTCGAAAAAAAAAGTTACTATATAGGTAATTTCGATTATGCAGTTGGTTACACTGATATTTGAAGCGTAAAATTTCTGTAAATGTAGACGGCTATCGCTTATATGAGACTACCTACGTCATTATGAAGTCAAACCTCCGGCGTGCACGTCCCGAGGAGAACAAGAAAGGGAATGCAGAAGAGAATGTTGACGAAATTTTGGAGGTTTTTAACAATTTTAACTCGAACATCCAATTTACAATAGAAATTGAAAAAGATATGTGCATTCCCTTTCTTGACACGTTAGTGAGACGTGATAATAACGGTGCCATAATACTTGATTGGTATATTAAACCTATTTCTTCCGGGCGTTATATTCATTTTCTCTCTGATCAACCTAAGAAAATGAAGATTAATACAATTTTGGGACTTAAACGGAGAATATTGTCAATTTGTCATCCAACACTGCATCATAAAAACTTGTGTAAATTCAGAGAAGTTCTTCTATGTACCCAAAAAAGTTGATTTACAGTCTTTTGTTTAATACTAATTCACGTACTATCAACATAGATGGTAATATACCTGAGATTGATTCTTCCGAACGGATTAAATATTACTCCCTACCATATATTTCTGGTTTAACACCATCTTTAGCTAGTGCATTGAAAGACGAAAGCGTTAAAATAGCTAATAGGAATTATTTTACAACAAGATCGTTATTCACTAATCTAAAAGATAGGACGCCCGTTTTACTTAAATCCAATGTTGTGTATAGGATTTCATGTAAAGATTGTAACTTTGTTTACATAGGCCAAACTAACCGACATCTAAAAAGCAGGATAATTTCACATAAAAGTGACTTCAAACTAAGACCTAATGCTTGTGCCCTGACAGAACATCAGTTTAAGAATTTGCATGGTATTAACTATGAAGAAGTTACAGTTCTCGAAACTGAAAAGAATCTTCATAAAAGATTGTTTTTAGAAATGTTTCATATTAATAATGAGTCGGACACGATGAACAAGAAAACAGATGTCGATAGTTTAAGTTCTATTTATTCATATTTATTAACTAAATCCAGATCATATACTTAAACATTTTGAAACTGCTTTTCTTTTTTACCCGTTATTACTCATTTCATAATATTTATACTTCATACATCACTTTGACAGATTATTTTTTGACATTTAGCTTATTTTTCATTTACGTAGTTGATTTTTAAAAAATATTTTTGAACTGTCAATATTTTATTTCATATTTATATTTCATGTTATACTTTTATTTCAAGACAGTTATATATTTTTACTATTCTGCTGTTAGGTCCACTTATTAAGTATTTCTATTACATTGATGTTATTTTATAATTAATCTCAACTAAATGTAAGTCTTATTGTTATCTTTGAGTGTCTTTTAATGTCTATTTTGTATTTATTGTATTACAGTGTCCTGAAGAAGGAATAAATATTTCCGAAAGCTTGACTATTTAAAAAGAGCGTTTTAATTTTTTCCCAAACGACTGCTATACCTGCTAAAAAATTTCCTATATATATATATATATATATATATATATATATATATATATATATATATATATATATATATATATATATTAGGGTGGGTCGAAAAAAATTGATTTCGTTCTCTATGGTATATATATATATATATATATATATATATATATATATATATATATATTAGGGTGGGTCGAAAAAAATTGATTTCGTTCTCTAGGGTCTAAAATGAAAGAGTTCCATCCAAAAAGTTGTGGAGTTGTGTTGAAAAACATTTTTCTGATGAATACCCAGGCAGCACCAAGCACCTCAAAACGCCGTTTTTTGCAATTTTTTTAGATTCTGGCCAATAACTTTTTTCAATTTGCTTGAAATTGGCTTTTTTTCTGGTATTCCCAGATCAATACCGAATAAGTCAATATAACAGACATTGGGGTTTACCCTTTCCTAAAGGCGAAGAAAAAATCCTCAAAGTACCCTAAAATCGGGTTTGCTGCTATTGGTGTCGAACAAATGTAATGTAATAGAAAGAAAATACGACTTTCTTAAATTTTAAATTCAACATATCGAAAATAAAACAATTCCCGTTTAGAAAAATAATATTGTAGATTGGAAATTCCTAATTTTATTTCATTTGAACTATTTTAAATCAAATATACGAACCACATTTAGAAATATTTATATCAACATTAAATAGGCTATAAATATTGGATTTAACTAGATGCTGCCATCTATCTTCACATTTATATGATCTGATACTATTCTTTAGATCATACATTGAATGAATCTGATGTTTTGGATGTACACAGAAACAAAAGTACGAACGGAATAACAAAATACCTGAAAAACCCGATTTTTGGGTACTCTGAGGATTTTTTCTTCGCCTTTAGGAAAGGGTAAACCCCAATGTCGATTACATTGACTTATTCGGTATATATATATATATATATATATATATATATATATATATATATATATATATATATAAATCAAATGCCAATCTGTATTTGGTGTACGGTTATTTGGAGAAAAAGCAAACGCTTGCTTTTTTTTGTCTCATGCATAACATGATTTAACGGTCAAGAATTACTTTTTTTTCCAAAATGTTGCTGTACATATAAATGAAATCTATACATGCGTATGTATATCGCAAAAAAAAAACAAAATGGCGGAATTAAAATTTTCAAAGATAAAAAAGTGATTTTGTTTATATGAAACTTAATGTATAAGTTTTATAAGTTTCTGAATACGAATTCATGGCCAGAATAGCAAAAAAAACAAAATGGCAGATCCAAAATGACGAAATTTTATTAAAATATCAGAAGTACGTATAGTACTCTACATAATATAATAATATATAATTATTTTTTTGTGGGTTTGGCATCGACTACTATGGTCATTAGCCTTCTCGATAGCTTTTAATTATAATTATTGAACGGCAGGAAACACTTTACAAATATCACAGATCGTTTAATACCCGTCGGCAATATAAGGGTTTAGAAATGCGGACAATCACATATAACATTAAAATATGTAAGTAAATAAATATAATAAATAAATAAATTAGGGACATATTACGACATTCAAAGACAATACGAACACTTTAAAATCAAATCTCACGATACAGGTCACAAGGAACTTTAAAACGTCCTTAATCTTCTCATGGTCTGTCAACATTTCTGGAATGTTTCTACCGAAGCTGTAGAAACGTCTCACCGGTTCCAGTGCTGGACAATCGACCAAAATGTGATGCACAGACAAAGGCACAAGACAATGCTCGCAAGAGCGAGGATTTTGTTTTGTTAGTTTGTGCATATGTGTTAGCCTAGTCTTAACCGGTGAACTTTAATCAGATCGGCCCTTGACAGACCTTTGGGAAGTAGCTTTGGTGCTACTGATGGTTTTACTCGCCGCATATGGTTCACAACCCTGTCCCACTCCTGTTGCCATTTACCAGATAGCCTGGTATAAAGCTGGCATCTTGCATCCGTATACATAAGGACATGCGATTCTGGGTAGTACAGTTCCGCTGCCCTACGTGCAGCCTCATCTGCCAATTCATTACCCTGTAACCCTACGTGACTAGAGACCCATAGAAATGTTACGTGTTTCCCAAGATCATCCAGATGTTTAAGTGAAGATAAGATCATCTGGATGATTGGGTTGTCGGAGAAGGGGCTTTGAATGGCAGTGAGTACACTAACGGAGTAGCTGACTATAAGGAACTTGACGGAGTCCCTCTTGTATACGGAATACAAGAGAGCCTGCCATATTGCATACATCTCGGTGGTGTAGACAGAGGCATCTTGTGGCATTGACCAGAAGTATGGGGTTTCATCAGCAACTACGGCTGATCCGCCCCATTATTGGCTTTCGAACCATCAGTATATAAAATAGAACTGGATTTGTGACCATCCAGTATAGCTAGGAACCGGGAGGAGTTTCCTTTTTATCATACACTATAAGATCCTGGATAACCTGAACTGGTGGAACAGTCCAGGGAGTTATTTCCAGGAATCCTATTTGTGTGATTTCGGGTATCTCATCCCTCTTGTATACGGAATACAAGAGAGCCTGCCATATTGCATACATCTCGGTGGTGTAGACAGAGGCATCTTGTGGCATTGACCAGGAGTATGGGGTTTCATCAGCAACTACGGCTGATCCGCCCCATTATTGGCTTTCGAACCATCAGTATATAAAATAGAACTGGATTTGTGACCATCCAGTATAGCTAGGAACCGGGAGGAGTTTCCTTTTTATCATACACTATAAGATCCTGGATAACCTGAACTGGTGGAACAGTCCAGGGAGGTATTTCCAGGAATCCTATTTGTGTGATTTCGGGTATCTCATATTCTAATTCATCCAGAAGTTCACTAGGTCGGGCACATAATGGCTACGTTGTGCTCTAATCTTACATAAGTAAGAGACACTGAATTTGGACATGCGAATACTGAGAGGCGCTAGACCCGACTCGCAGTAAAGATTTGCTGTAGGCGTACTAGGATAGGCACCGATGCAATATCGGATGCCCAGATGGTGTACCGGATCTAGCGTTCTCAGTAGTGTCCTCGAGGCAGATGCAAGAACAATGCAACCATAATTAATTTTCGATAGGACAATTGATTGGTATATCCGCAGCAAAGTTCTTGGTTCCGTTCCCCATCTTGTGCCAGCTAACATCTTAAGGAGATTCAAAGCCTGAAGGCATTTGACTTTTAAATCCTTAAGGTGTTCTCTCTAGGTAAGTTTGGGGTCAAAAACCATACCAAGAAATCTTGCGCTGTTTTTACACCGAATCCCATTACCTTTGATTGAAAGATAGGGCCCATAATGTGGTCTGTTAAGTTTGCAAAAGTGTACAAAATTGGTTTTTTCGTGGGAAAACTTAAATCCAATACCTGCAGCGTTGTGTATGACCTGATCGACTGCCGTCTGTAATTTTCTGTTGATGTCCCCCATTCTTTTAGCAGAGTAAAAGATGGCAAGATCATCAACATACAGAGATACACCTACAGAATTGCTGAGGTTGGATACTAGGTCATTTACCGCTATAGCGAACAGGGTAACGCTTAGAGTTGAGCCTTGCGGTACGCCATTCTCCAGAGTCCTGGAGGAGGACAGGCTAGTACCGACTCGAACTCTAAACTTATGTTCCGTCATGAAAGACGATATAAATAGCGGCAAATTTCCACGAAATCTCCAATTGTGTAATTTCACCATGATGTGATGTCTCCATGTCATGTCATAGGCCTTTTCTAGGTCGAAGAACACTGAGTCCAAGTGTTGTCGGTTCTTGAATGCCGTGCGTATCGAATGTTCGAGGTACACTAGTTGATCGGTCGTTGAGCGGTATTTACGAAAACCAGATTGGTGCTCGCTGAGCATTTTGCTCTTCTCGAGACACCATATTAACCGGTTTTTGATCATTTTCTCAATTAGCTTCCCCAAACAAGATGTAAGGCTTATCGGCCTATAGCTTGACGCGTGAAGAGGATCCTTTCCTGCTTTTGGGATAGGCACTATAATTGCCTCTTTCCAAATCGCAGGATAGGTGCCCACAGACTACATTCCGTTGAAAGCTGAGAGAAGGAGCAATTTGAACTCAGGAGGCAGGTGTTTTAGCATCTCGTTGCAGATATCGTCTTGTCCTGGGGATGAAGAATGCGATTCAGAGATCGCTTGATCCAGTTCGACCAGAGTAAAGGTGAGTTGTTGTCGTGGACTTCATATGAGTTGAAGTACAACTCACCTTCCCTGTCAGATTTGGTGGCAAGGAAATCCGGATCGTAGTTCTCTGAACTACTTGCCTTCTCAAACTGATCTGCCAGACGTTCGGCAATACCTTCTGGATCTGTTGTGATGCTTTCTTCATCCCATTTCAAGTAAGTAATTGGGGAAGAGTAGCCTCTACCCATGATGCGGTTAACGCGACACCAAACCTCCTGCGTAGTTGTATTAGACGAAATGCCTGATACATATGTGTTCCAGCTTTCTCTCTTACTCTCAAGCATAGTTTTACGAGCAAATGCTCGGGCCCTTTTAAAATAAATGAGGTTATCCTCTGTTGGATACCTCTTAAATTTATTAAACCCTGACTTTTTTTTCTTTACAGCTTCCTTTACCTTTGTGTTCCACCACGGTATTATCCGTTAAACGGGTTTGGCCGTGGTGTGCAGGATACCCCTTTCGGCAGCTGCAAGGATACTATTTGTCAGCGTTTCAATATCTTGGAGAACATCATCCGTTTCAGGTGGATACTATAAAGCTACACTGAACGTAGGCCAGTCAGCTTTGTCAAAATGCCACTTAGGTCGTAGGACTTGATGTTTTCGACGTGTATCTGTAGTGATCAAGATAGGGAAATGATCAGTATCAATACAGATCATCGAGAACACGCCAGTTATAATTATTCAGTAGTCAGGAGAATATAATAGACAGGTCTATTGCCGAATAGTCCCTAGAGCGGGCATTGAAGTAGGTGGGTGAACCAGTGTTCATAAGAGCAATCTCTGGAAATTCCAGGAGTTGCTCGATGATTCGGCCTCGTTGGTTTCTGTATGCTGATCCCCAGATCTCATTGTGGGCGTTGAAATAGCCCACAGCAGTATTGGAGGTGGCAGTTGTTCCATGATATTTAAAATATCTTCTCTGTTCCAGCTATCATCAGGTAAGTAAACGTTACAAACCGTGTTATGTATTTGAATATTTTTGTTTTACCGCCACCGTGTGAACAGCGCCCCTAGTGCTTCGCGCGGAACCAGCAGAGACGAGAGACTTGCGAGCGAGACGCACGAGCGTAAAGACACAGTGACATTATATCACATTATATAGCACATATCTTTTGTATTACTTTGCTATCAATAAAATTTTTCTTATACTCGCATTGTCTACAACATTAAATACAGTCCACTATTATCGAACAAGTACATTTTGGTGCATCGAGCCAGATTAGTGAAAAAGTGACATTGGACGTTGCAATATACAACGTCAGGGGAAAGGCGGAGCAGCGGGAAGGTGCACGCAACACAACAACAGACTTGTAAGCTCCGTACAAGGTCGAGCGAATCCAGCGGCGTAGCACAGCACAAGGGGATTTCCATTGTTGTAAGTCCGTTCCTTTTCTATTTATTTTCCTGTTATCCGTATTTGTGTCAAAGTTGTGTTGAATCTATATTATTCATGCAAGTATTTATAATATAATGGTAAAACAACAAGTTAAACAGCAACAATTAAAGATGGATAATAAACAATTGGAAATAAAACGTAATCAAGCTAAAAGCAAAGTTACACGGTTTAAAGCGTTTTTAGATAGTGATGAGGAGTCGCGAAATAGTTTTAAATTAACAGAGCGTTTAAAAGCAGTTAGATTAGAATGGGATGAATATAACAAGTTTCAAGGGGAAATAGAAGTTTTAAATAATGTCAATCAGACAGAGGTAGACGACGAAAGATAACAAGAAACTAAAAGGAACGATTTTGAAACCATGTATTTCAAAACCGTGGCACGTGCGCGACAAATATATAGCGAGGAAAAAGATAAAAAACTAAAACAATTACCAGATACATCGATTCCTACAATTAATACTATGTCTACGCCTCTGAATACCCAACATGTAAACTTACCGCTACTTAGTTTGCTGCGTTTTAAAGGTGCTTACAATGAATACACACATTTTCACGATACTTTCGAGTCTTTAATTAATAAAAATACTAGTTTAGACAACGTACAAAAATTTCATTATTTGATATCGTGTCTAGAAGGCGATGCTCTCAATTAAATTCAATCATTGGAGATAACGGGGGAGAATTACAAGATAGCATGGGATTTACTGAAAGAACGCTATGAAAACAAAAGAATCATAATTAATTCTCATTTAAAAGCACTGTTTGAATTACCGACATTGCAAAAGAGAAATTTCTTAGATTTCTTAGATTCATTCAATAGAGATTCAATAAAGATGTTCGAGCTTTAAAATGTTTAGGACAGCCTGTATCTTCTTGGGATACAATCTTAATATATTTGCTTAATTCTAAATTAGATTTTGCAAGCAAGCGAGAATGGGAAACGAAAATAAAGCCAGGAATAATGCCCACCTTGTAAGATTTTTCCAAGTATTTAAATAATCGCTGCCAGTTATTAGAAACTTTATGCACGCGTCCAGTCAATAGCCCTAGCAGTTCAGATTATTTAAAAAAGAATTTGAGTTACAATCAAAAAAGTAGCGAATCTAAGTCAATGAATCATATCTCATTTGAAAAATCTATGAAATGTGATTATTGCGAACAAACACATTATATATACAATTGCAAAGATTTTTTTGTTTTGTCAAGTAACGAAAAATACAATGAGGTTAAAAGATTAAATCTATGTGTAAATTGTTTGCGCCCATATTTCAATCATAATTGTTCAGGCACTTGCAGAGTGTGCAAAAGAAAACATAATACGCTTTTACACATGGACAAATCAGGACATACAGGTTCAAGTAAAACTATGACGTCAGAAAATACTAGTAAAGATAGTTCACACAATTTAAACGTTGCTCAAGTTACTCCACAGCAAGAAAATATTAACAATATAAATGCGAGTGCTCATTGCAGTTATAAAGTCAAAATGCAACAATTATACAGAAAAACTGTCATTTCTAGTTTTATACAGCATTACAGGTCAAATTCCATGTCAAACGTTTGATGCAACACAAATAAATTTACCAGACGACATTACACTGGCAGATTCAGATTTTAATGAATCGCGTGATGTAGATATTCTTTTAGGCGCATCAATATATGATGAGTTATTGTCACATGGACAATTTAATCTTGGTAAAAGGCAGCTTAAGCTACAGAATTCCAAGTTAGGATGGTTAGTTACGGGAACATTACACATAAAAATATAGAAGCTCCATCTCAGCAATGTTTTTTATCGGTTAATGAAAATTGCATCCAAACACAACTCGAAAAGTTTTGGACCTTGGAGGATACACCAAGTACCTCAAGGCAAGTCAAGTATACAAAAGATGAACAATATTGCGAGGATCATTTTTTGCAAAATTATGAGCGAGATGAAATAGGTCGTTTCATGGTTACATTGCCTCTAAAGGAAAACTATAAACAAATCGGTGACACATATGAGGTAGCTAAAAAACGGTTTATAAATTTAGAACAAAAACTAGAAAATAACAAAGTTATGCGCGATTTATATTCTAAATTCATGACAGAGTACGAAATTCTTGGTCATATGACTAAATGAGATAATTCGCAAATTGAAACTGATGACGTAGTATATTATTTACCGCATCATGACGTGCTAAAACCAAGTAGTATCACTACGAAATTAATTGTAGTATTTGATGCAGGTGCTAAAAGTTCAACTAATATTTCTCTCAGCGATGTTTCGTACGTACGTCCTACTATACAGGAAGATTTATTTTCCATTTTGATACGTTTTCGCAAGGACAGGTATGTTTAAAAGCCGGTATCAAAAAGATGTACAGGCAGGTTAATATTAATCCAAAGCAACTTAATTTACAGAGAATATTATGGCGCGAAAAATCAAGTCAAGAATTAAATCATTATATTTTTAAAACGGTAACCTATGGGACTGCACCAGCAGCCTTTTTAGCTATTAGATCGCTGCATCAAGCGGCATTAGATAATGAAATCGCATTCCCAAAGGCAAGTTATACTATTTTAACAGATTTTTATGTCGACGATTTAATTACCGGGGAGAATTCCATACGGGATTTATTAAAATTAAAAACAGAGATAGCAGATATTTTAAAGTCAGCGGGTTTTATTCTTGCTCAATGGCAATCAAACAATAAAGAAATTTTAGGCGAACATAACGAGCAAGGAAGTTTTCACATTTCAGACAATGAAACAGTCAAGACTCTAGGTATACTATGGAACGCGAGCTCTGATACTTTTCAATTATCAGTCAATATAAATTTCAATTCACTTGACTAAACGAGTCATATTATCAATCATCGGTCAAATATTTGATCTGCTAGGTATTATAGGCCCAGTTGTAATAAAGGCCAAAATTATTCTACAACAATTATGGAAACTAAAAATTGATTGGGACGAGCGAATTCCACCCAGTCATAGTACTCAGTTCGTACAGTTTTTTAATGATGTGGAACATACCAACAAAATTTCTGTACCCAGATTTGTATTTCTAGAAAATCACGTTAAATTCGAATTACATGGCTTTACCGACGCGTCAGAAAGCGCGTACGGAGTTTGTATTTATATAAGAAGCATTGACACTTACGGTAAAATTTCGTGCCTTGCAGTTAGCCTGGGAATATATACTGGAACACAAGACAGTAGATATGGGGCATCAACTTTATTATGGAGTAACATCCACAGGAATCTGGCGCTGTAAGTTTCTCTCCTGAAAGTCAAGGATGTCATTGAATGGAGCTGAAGGAGGGACTCTTGGTCAGTTCCTCTGGATGGATATGCATGATAAACTTTATATGATAAAAATTTGAGGAATTTTCTGTGTATGCGATCCAAAGTTAAAGTCTGATAAGCATAAAATGGGTACCAAATGATACTAGCATATTCCAATTTACTAATTACATATGCAAAATATAAAGATTTCAATAAGGTAACGTTTGACTTATTCTCATAAGAAAACCGAGAGTCTTACTACAAGAAGTATAAATATTATTAATATGTTCGCTAAAATTAAAATTTTCAGTGAAAGTAACACCCAGATCTTTGATCACATTTTTACGTTCAAGTACTGTACCAAGCATAACATATTCATATTGTATGAAAGTTGATCGACGACAGTAAGTTACGATGCAGCACTTCTCGACGTTTAGTTGAAGTTTGTTGGTATTACTCCAGTGACAAGATCTAGTTTAATTCCATTAATATTTTCTATAGAGTTATATTGAGTAATATTTAATATATTACAAAATGATTTAAAGCAAGAACACTTAGCACAATTTACCGAATTATCGTATAACTTCGGAAGATTAAAATCACCAGCAATAAGAACGCATTCATTAATAATGAGATTTTCAAAAGCATCCATAAAGGTTTCATAATCATGAGTATTTATATCAGGCGGAATGTATAGAGCACATACAATACAAGAACTACTTCCAAAGTAACATTTACAGGCCACGATATCTATTAAAGGACACATGTTACTCAAGTTTGATGTGTCAAAAATATTATAAGTAATATGATTTGCTAAAGCGACTAGAACACCACCACCTTTAGATCGTCCAGTTTGAGAGAATTTTCTATCGCTGCGAATAACTGTATAATTGGGTGGGAACAACTCAGCATTGTTAAAGGAAGAATTCAGCCAAGTCTTAGACAATATAATAATATCGAAAGATACGGCACAACAATTAACATAAAATAAATGACACTTAGAACCTAGGCCCCTGGTATTCTGGTAATAACAATTTAATAAGACAGGACTGTTGGGCAAATTTAGTTTTCCGACTTGATAATTTTAGGCACATCGTTATAATATTTAATACTAATATCGGTTTCACCTTTATTTATACGAGAGTTTAGCTCTTCTTTAACAGATTTATAAAATTCAATTTGGTTTTTAGTACGGTCACGAGAAATAGACAGGTTAGTCCAACAATCTTGCGATTTGATCTTATTTATATTTTTAAATATCTTGTTAACATCATCACGTGAAGACAGTTGTATTTTAATAGGACGAGCACGAGATGTTGTCCTATCGTAACGACCAAGACGAGAAATATTAATGCCAGAAGAAGTAATAATATCAGCCTTCGAAAGAAGATTGTTAGCTAACCTTTCATCTGCATCTAATTGCTGTTGCTTTGAAAAAGAATTATTCTCTGCAGAACCAAAAATCAAAACATTAAATGCGCGCTTATCTCGTTCAGATATTTCTTGAATTATATTCTTTGTCATTAGGAGTGTCTGAGAGTGAGATATTGTACTATTTTCATTAATTATTTTAATTTTCTTCAGTTCAGCGATATCATTCTGTAACTGAATTATCACTGCCTTTAAACTATCAATGTCGCTGCCTAAATTTATACAGGAAATGCAATTCCATTTTAAGCCTGATTTAGTGTTTTGAATTCTTCGAGCTTCAGTAGAAGAAATATCTACACAATCTATGTTGAAATGCTTAGTGCACACCGAGCATTTTACAATTCTATGAGCTTTAGTTTGTTTATTGCAACAATTGCATGGGATATCAGCCATTTTATATATATATATATATATATATATATATATATATATATATATATATATATAAGATAAAAAAGAAACAATGGAAAAAATATTTTCCAAAAAAATATAGAACAACACCCTGTACAACACAACTTATGAGCTGATACATGAAAGTGAGAGTTAATTTAATTAGGAAGTTGTTTTAAATAATATTCTCTTTGATATTATTATAGTTTATTGTTAACGTTTTTAACAATAACAAAAGAACAAAATTATGATTACCAACAAATAACCAAAATATGCAGACAACCACCTCGCGGCAATCGCGCGTGTCAGGTTGATCAATACCAACTTAAATATTACAATATAAAAAGTTACTAACCTACTTAACATCTCTTCCCTAAGAATAAACAAGTCTTTCAGGTTTTTTGACAATTCTTCCAGAGCGTGTTTTTATAGCATTTTGTGAATTGTTTGACATAGTTTGATTATTAACAATATTTGGAATGTCAGTCTCCTTCTGTTTTACACTTTCGATTTCGGGGTCATCATCAACAGATTTATAAAATGTAGGATTATTGAGTGACTTACGAATATGAAAACTGTTACGATTAACTGTGCGACTGTTTTCTTTCATAATTTTATATGATCTAGGAGTTTTATTTATTTCTATAATTTTTCCTGGGTCCCACTTCTTTGAAATAGGATCTTTCACAATTACATTTTCATTCTTTACAAAATTTGCAGCAGTACGATTCGCACGTTTATCGTAATAGCTTTTTACATTGCTTTGTTTATTGCTCAATGCTTTATATGCTTCCACATAAACAAGTTCTGGTTTTAATACTGAATTTGTTGATGGAATATTCGTTCTAATTAATCGACCCATGAGAATTTCACATGGCGAATATATAGTACCAGCAACTGGCGTAGATCGATACTCTAATAATGCTTCATATAGGTCATTCCCGTCTGCTAACTTTTTAAATATAGTTTTAGCTATTCCAACTCCTTTTTCACTTAAACCATTAGACTTTGGGTAATGTGGACTAGAGTGACAAATTTCAAAATTGTAGTTTTTGGCAAATAAATGAAATTCATAAGAACCAAACGGATTATTATCACATACTATTTGAGTTGGTATTCCATGAGTAGAAAATAACATTTTAAGTTTACTGATTATTTCTTTACTAGTTTTGTTCTTAAGTTTAATAATTTCTAGCCACTTCGATAAATAACATACTACAACTAAGTAATTCAAATTATTATACTCTGCAATATCTATACCTAATTTTTGAAAAGGTAAAGTTGGTATTTTTTTGTGGTATTAATGGTTCTCGCCAGTTAGTTGTACGATATTTTTCACAAACTTTACAACTTGATACAAAATTTTCTATCATACTTGACATTTTAGGCCATATTAATAATTTTCTAGCTCTCAATTTACATTTATTTATACCTAAATGACTTTTACCATGGATTTTATGTAACATTTCATTATACAATTCTTTCGGGACAACAAGCTTATTATCTACGAATAGAAGACCATCTTTTACATGCAAACTGTCTCGCAAATTATAAAAATATTTTAATTTGGAGTCTAATTTACGTGAAAATTTCCAACCTTCATGAATATAATGCATTACAGCTGAAATTATCGGATCATTTTGACTTGCTTTTTGAAAGATAGTCACTTTTTCTTTGGTTATTGGAAAATAATCTTCTAGTGATACTGAATGAACGACATCTTGCATGGAAGGATCATCTTCTACGGGATTTTTCAAATAATTTCGTGATAGAAAATCAGAAATTAACATATGTTTACCTGGAACAAACACAGGATTAAGTCTATATTTTAACAATTTTAATAACATTCGTTGTATTCGATTTGTGCTTTTATGAATGTCTTTATTAAATATACTAATTAGAGGTTTATGGTCAGTTTCCACTGTAATTTTGTGACCATATATGAATTGATGATACTTTTGAGTAGCAAAAACAATTCCTAATAATTCTTTTTCTACCATACTATATTTCTGTTCAGCTACAGTAAGACTTCGTGACACATAACTAACAGGTTTTCCTTCTTGAGACAAACATGCTCCAAGACCATCTTTGCTAGCATCAGATTGAATAACAATTGACTTTTTTGGGTCAAAATACTTTAAGGTTGGTGCACTACTAATTGATAATTTTAACATATCAAAAGCATTTTGCTGCTCTTTACCCCAACACCAAGTAACATCCTTTTTTAATAAGTTACGAAGAGGGGGCGATAATCTAGACATGTGAGGAATGAATTTTTGTACAAAAGTAAGCATACCTAAAAATTTTTGTAATGACTTTTTGTCTGTTGGCTCTTTCAGTTTAACAATCGATTCAACATGTTTGCGATCTGCACTTATACCTAATTCCGAAAACACAAAACCTACATAATTTACATAATTAACTTTATATTGCATTTTCTCACTATTGAAAATAACATTATTTTCCTTAGCCTTACTAACTACTTTTGAAAGGATACGATCGTGATCTTCTTCGTCTCGACCAGCTACAATGATGTCATCAAAGTACACTTGAACGCCAGGAATATCACCAAATATTTTGATGTTCTCTCGTTGGAAGACTTCTGGGCTGCAACTGAGGCCAAATGGAAGTCTATTGAATTTGTACCTGCCGTACGGAGTGTTGAAGGTACAAAGATACGTAGACGATTCTTCTAAAGGAATTTGATGAAATCCATCTTTCATATCGAGGACTGAAAAAACTTTTTTGCCAGCTAAATTTGAAGTTAATTCCTCGATTGTGGGAATATGATAATGTTCACGTTTCAGACATTTATTAAGTTCGAGAGGACTCAAACAGATGCGTAAACTACCGTTTTTCTTCTCAACAATAACTAGGTCATGAACCCAATCAGTCGGAACTGAAACTTTGGACACAACACCAATTTTTTCTAGTTTGTTTAATAACATTTTTAATTTATTTTTAATACTTTCAGGAATACGTCGCACAGGTTTCACAACTGGTATCGCGTCTTCTTTTAATTTAAGTTTATATTTAATAGGCAATTTACCAAGTCCACTAAAAATATTTTTATTTTTTCGAACAAATTCTTGTTTCTCTTCTTCAGAAGACTTCAGAACTTCGCTATTTAGATCAATGTTATCAACACGATTTATTAAATTCAGTTCTACACACGATTTAATTCCTAATATTGGAACCGAATCAGTCTCTAGTATTACGAATTTCATATTAGTTTCGCCTCTGTTTTCCGGTTTACATGTAATTTCTATTATACCTTTACATTTTAAATGAAACCCACCATATGCAAGAACTTGTGCTTTATTACTTTGAATTTGAATTTCTGGGCAAACTTTTAAATAAATATTATATGGCAATACATTTATATCCGCACCCGTATCAATTTTAAACGAAACAATCTGTTCATTTATTTTTATTTTTTGCCACCATTGTCTTTTATTTGTGTTATTTTGGTTGCTTTTTATTTGATCAACCGTAAGACTATCACTGGTTTCATCACTATCACAATTATTTGTCAATTCTTTAACTTCACGCTTTTTATAATATTGCTTTGCACTCATATTAATTTTATTTAATTTTCCGGATTTATTTTTACATGCACTTTCAAAATGATTTAGCTTACCGCATTTAAAACAAGTTTTTCCATATGCTTTACATTCTTTATATTTATGTCTTTGATTACACTTTTTGCACAAAAATACTGCACTGTCTTTCTTTTCTTCTTTCAGTCTATCTACTGAGTTTTTTTCATCAATAGTTTCTTGCAATGTTTTCGCCTGCAGTTTGCTGATTTCATACGCACGACAAAATTCTATCGTTTTCTTCAGTGTTAAATCTGAATCTCTGAGTAATCTTTCTTGAAGACTAACATCTTTACAACCAATTATTATTCTATCTCTTATTAGTGATTCTTCTTGGTCACCAAATTCACATAACTGTGCCAACTTCTTAAGATCTGTGTGAAAATGATCAAATGTTTCACCTTCTGCTTGAAATCTTTTAAAAAATTTGTATCGGTTGTACACTGTATTTTTTCTCGGCGTACAATATGTCTCAAAGGCGTCAATTACTTTATTGTAACTTTTCTGATCTTCTTCAGGCAATTTAAAAGTATTATAGAGTTGTAAACTTTCATCACCTAGTGAATTTAAGAACATAGCTATTTTTACAGAATCTGGCTTTCTTCCATATTCATTTGCTTCTATGAATATATCAAACTTTTGTTTAAATATTTTCCAATTGACAGACAAATCTCCTGTTAGCTCTAATCCTTTGGGCGGTTTAAAATCCATTTTTTCTGTGAGCACGTGTGGATGTAACCTCAAAAAGTTGAAATAGTAGATATTTCTTGGTTAGCTTCACTTACTAACGTTGTTTTTATTTTTCACCTGACACCATGTTTTAAATAATATTCTCTTTGATATTATTATAGTTTATTGTTAACGTTATTAACAATAACAAAAGAACAAAATTATGATTACCAACAAATAACCAAAATATGCAGACAACCACCTCGCGGCAATCGCGCGTGTCAGGTTGATCAATACCAACTTAAATATTACAATATAAAAAGTTACTAACCTACTTAACAGAAGTAAGCAAGTGCTGACACTGTTACTCCGCACAACCAGGTAATTCGCCTTAAGAAAAAATTAAAAATGAAGAAAACTCACCCCCACTGCAACAGCTGTCAACAATATTATCACCAATACACAGAACGTAAATAATGGAATCCACCGATACCAAAATCAGCAAAAACTTCAAGCAGCAAACCAAGAAAAAACAACAAAAGCCACAGAGCCAAAAACAAGCGTCAACGCAGACAATGTGCAGCAAATAATACAAGCAAATATAACAAGCTATTAGCACTATACAATTATTTCTAATTGTAAACACAAATAAAATGCAATATAGATTAACTAGTTGACATTTAATTAACTGTGTGAAAAATATCCAAAAATATAATAATAAAACAGTTGCTTAACCTCTGTTGGCAAGGGAACGTGACGGTCTACTTGATCCGCCACATTAGCCCCGACCTAGAGAAGTGATACAATATAAAATTAATAATTATTACAAAATATCTTGATAACTGCCCCTTCTGTTCCACGGTTCTGACGGTTCCATGGTACGGAGGATGTTGAAAGTTAATCTTCTAGTATGTACGCTGGTTTTAATCTATTTAAGGAAATTGTGTCAGTTTTTCCGCTAATGTCAAGTGTGAAGTAATTGTTGTTGCGATTAAGTATTTTGAATGGTCCGTCATAATTTGGCTGTAGGGGTTTTTTAATTGCATCGTGTCGTATAAATGCGTATTCTGATTTGAAAAGATCTGGATGTATGTATGTGTTGTGATGTTGCTGTTTTGGTGTAGGTCCCATGATCCTTTTCATATTCAATTTTAGCCTGTTTAAATAAGTTGGAATATCTAAGTTATCTTTTGTTGTTTTGTATTGATTGTTTTTAAATTCGCCTGGAAGTGTTATATTTGTTCCATAGACCATTTCTGCTGCAGTACCATTGAGTGTTTCTTTGTACGTTGTTCGTATTCCCAATAATACAATTGGAATGTTATCAAACCAATCATTGGCATTGTAGCAGGATTTTAATGCACTCTTAAATTGTCTATGGAAGCGTTCTATCATGCCATTGGTCTCTGGATGATAAGCTGTTGTGCTGATATGTTTCGCACCTTGCAGTATTGTTAGTTGTTCGAAAAATGAGGATTTGAACTGTGGGCCTCTATCCGACGTAATAACGGATGGAACTCCAAATCTTGATACCCAGCCGTTTATAAACGCGCGGGCAATTGTTTCAACTTGAGTGTTTTTTATGGGAATTACTTCTGGCCATCTAGTGAATCGGCCAATGCATGTTAGCAAATATGAATGACCATTTGAGGCTGGTAAAGGACCCAATAAGTCTATGTGTATCATGTCAAATCTGCCTAAAGGTGCCTTAGTGTGTCTGGTGACCTTGCATTTTTGACATGTTACACAAGTCTTAGTCCAGTCTCTTAAATCAGTGTTTATGTTTACCCATACAAATTTGGAAGAGATGAGTTTTTTTGTCGCGTTAATACCCGGATGAGCTAAGCAGTGGAATTTTGTAAATATGTCTTTGCGAAATTTAGAAGGAATGTAAGGTCTTGGTGAACCAGTCGATACATCACAAGTAATAAGTGTTTTAGAATGAGGTAGTTCAAAATTTTTGAATGATAGGTTAGTTGTAGTTGAATTTTTAATTAATAGTAATTCCATATCATTTATTTGTTCTTTGGCAACAGCTTCGTAATCTATTATTGCATGTTGGCAAATATTGCTTACTATGTTTCTTGAAAGGGCGTCAGCTACCGGATTGTCTTTACCGCAAACGTGACGTATGTCATTTGTGAATTGTAGAATGAAGTCCATTTGACGTATTTCTCTTGGACAATATGTGTCAGAGTTTTTATGTAGGGCGTAAGTTAAAGGTTTGTGATCTGTTAGTATAAAAAATTGTCTACCTTCTAAAAAGTATCTAAATTTTTTTATGGTTAAGTATATTGATAACAGTTCTCTACCAAAAGTGCTATATTTTTTTGCTGGTGCTGCGAAACAGGTGGAGAAGAAAGCAATGGGATGCTATGTATTGTCGTAGTATTGTTGCAATACTGCACCCACTCCATTATCTGATGCATCGACTATTATGCTGGTCTTTGCATGTTGTTTGGGAATTGTTAAAGTTGTATAATTAATTAAAGCGACTTTTAGGTTTTTAAAAGCTTGTTTTGCTAATTGGTTTAAAACTAAGGTACTTGAACTGTTAGTTTTATTGTCTATTAGTTGATTTAAGGGCTGTGCAATTACTGAGCAATTCGGAATGAATCTGTGATAAAAGTTTACTAGTCCTAAAAATTCCCGTAATGATTTTTGTGGCGTTGGTTCTGGAAAGTGTTTAATGGCTTTAATCTTATCTTGCGTTGGTTTGATGCTGTTTTTCGATATAAGATGACCTATAAATTCTACTTCGGTTTGCCCGAAGCGACATTTTGATTTATTTATTAATATGCCATATTGTTCTAATTGTTTAAAAATTATATCTAAATGAATTAAATGTTCTTGTAATGATTTACTCGCTATCAGCAGATCGTCTAGATATGCGAAGCAAAAGTCAAATCCTCTAGTAACTTCGTCAATGAACCTTTGAAAAGTTTGCGCACTATTTCTAAGGCCAAACGGCATGACTAAATATTCGTATAAGCCGAAAGGTGTAGTTATAGCTGTTTTTTCAATGGAATCTTTATTCATGGGAATTTGATGATAGGCTTTTGTTAAATCAATTTTGGAAAAGATTGTTTTGTCCTGTAAATTTGTAACAAAATCTTGGATGAGGAAGAGGATATCTGTCTGGTAGTGTTATGTTGTTTAGTGTCCGAAAGTCCGCACAAGGTCTATATAAATCTGGGGGTGGTTTCTGTACTAAATGTAGAGGTGATGACCAATTGCTGTTCGATGGCCGTATAACCCCCATGTCTAACAATTTATCGAATTTCTTCTTGGCAAAATTTAAACGATCAGGTGGTAATCGACGAGGTCTTGAAAAAACAGGTGAGCCGTTTGTGACAATTGTATGTGTCACTTTATGTTTTATTTGACATCTTACTTTGAAAGGATCTGTCAAAATTGGAAATTTTGAAAGCGAATTATCAAATACATTTGTATCTATATTATTTTTGGTTACATTACAAACAGGAACAAAAGGTAATTTAGAATTCTGTATAAAACGTTTGTTACATAAATCGATGATGAGATTAAAGTGACAAATGAAATCTGCGCCTAAAATTGAATATTTGACGTCAGCTATTATAAAATTCCAGGTGAATGTCTTGTGTAAACCTAAGTCTAATGTTAGTGTAGTGCTACCGAACGTTGGTATACTTGAGTGATTGATGGCTTGTAGAGATGAAACTTGTTTTAGGTGTTGATGTGTAGTGTTTCGAGTAATTATACTTACCTCCGCACCAGTATCCACTAAGAATTTACGGCCGGAATTTGCGTCAAAAACGTGAAACAGGAGGGAAGGTGAAATTCTGTTAACGCTATAAACAATATTGGTATTAGGAGTGAGAAGTAACAATTCGTTGCATGATGATTCACCCACTTCTATTGTTGGATTATTGGTAGGCCATTTACATGGGATACACATTTTCTTGCTTTAGAACCAAATGTTAGATGATACCAGCAGTATGGACTAGGAGTATTCACTTTCTGGTGTTCCATTTTCCGGAATGTCATTGGTAATTTTGTAACAATTTTCTTGAGATCTTGTATTTCTTTCTTCATTTCTTCTAGCTCATCTATTCTTGGATGTACTGCTGCGATGGATTGTCCTGATATTTCCAAAATTTTGTCTGCCATGTCAGCCTTTTCCTCCAGACTGACAGATGATGTTACCAACATTACCTGTACATGGTGAGGTAATTTTTGTAGAAATAATTCCTCCAAAAAATTATCATCGATGGATCTGTTGCCAATAAGCTGTCGCATTTGTCTTAAAATTTGGGAAGGTTTTTTGCTATCTGGTTCAGTTAATGAAATTAATTTTTGAAATTTTTCTTTGTTGGACAAAGTAGTCCTACTAATGAGAGCTTGTTTTAATGTAGAATAAGGTTGTACTGATGGTTGATTTAAAATATATTCACGAATTTCCTGAGCTTGATCTGGTCTTAATGAAGTTACTATCTTCATATACTTGGTTTCTTCTGAAGAAATTCGGTGAGCGATGAATTGAGCCTCTGCTTGAGCGAACCACAGCTCTGGGTCATCAGGCCAGAACTCTGGTAATTTAAATTGCTGCGTAGCTCCGACCAATGGATGAACTGTCATCAAAGCGGGGTCTTATGATAGAGAAGGAACTGGTTGTGGATCACACATGTTCGTAGAGAAGAGAAGGACGCTTCTTTTCACGGGGTCACCAATTTATAACAAGCTATTAGCACTATACAATTATTTCTAATTGTAAACACAAATAAAATGCAATATAGATTAACTAGTTGACATTTAATTAACTGTGTGAAAAATATCCAAAAATATAATAATAAAACAGTTGCTTAACCTCTGTTGGCAAGGGAACGTGACGGTCTACTTGATCCGCCACAAGCATATCCACTGTCGAGTCACCTTGTCGGAAAGAAACGTCTTCTAGAAATATTGTCTCCTCCGTTACGCGCTAAGTAAGTTGCAAAAAAGTAGCATCAAAATCAAATATAAATAAAATAAATATAACATCACGCCTTTTACCCATTACGGGTGTGGCACTCTGCTTACGCAGATCTCGGTAAGTGATATATTTTTTCGTATGAAATGCGGTTACCAGCCGTCAAGTCATAGCCCCCAAAGATGTTAGTGGAAGGGGAACCACAGGGGTAAATTTAAATTTGTAACTGTCGGCAGTGGGATTCGAACTGAGGATCTTACGATCCACAGTCCGACACGTTACTACGGAGCTATTTACCCCATCAAAATCAAAATAATAGAATAATATAAATAAAGAAAAAGTAAGCTCGAAATTAATATAATACGCGATTTCGGTAAATGTAACATCGAAGTAAATAAATAATGAAAAAAATTACATCGAAATGAAAATAATAGAAAAATGTAAATAAACAAAAGGTAGGATCGAAATTAAAATAATACGGGATTCCGGGAAACGTAACAACGAAAAAAAACCGAATAAGGTAATTAAAGAAAAAGTAGCACCGAAATAAAAATAATATAGAAATGTAAATAAAGAAAAGGTAGGCTCAAAATTAAAATAATACTGGATTCCGGGAAACGTAACATCGAGAAAAAACTGAATAAGGTAATTAAAGAAAAAGTAGCACCGAAATAAAAATAATATAAAAATGTAAATAAAGAAAAAGAATGCTCGAAATTCAAATATTACGGGAAACCTACGCACGAGACGAAGGTGTCATATATGGCAATTGTTTTGTAACGTTTGTTGTATAACGCTGCCTTGGGAATTGTAGCCCATATTCCACCAATTTTTTAGATGTTGTCATGTCAAAATATAATTACCTTCAGTTTGCTCGACGTCTTTCTTTTTCTTGTAGGTTTAAAGAAAGCTGTAATTTTCTTCATCTTGATTCAGTGTATGGAGCACGCAAAAAGATTTAATTTACATATACTTTAAGATGTGTTAAAAAAAGCAAATCACGGTACAAAATAGTAGGTACGTAGGTTAGAATAGAGCAACGTGGTGAAAAGTCAACAATTAAGGAGACAGGAACGTTTCTACACGCAACGCACTGAACGAAATCCCAAGGTGGCACCAGAGCTGGCCGAGTCGCTGCGCCGACGTGATGGGGAGCGAGACAGAAGATGCCTTATGCCGCACTCGATCATGTTATATCACGCGTTCAAAAATTTCGTTACAAACATACATACAGGTGGAACTACTAAAAGCGTAATAAAAAATATTCTTATGCACTGCTCTCTCTGGCAATTATTCTTACGTATAAGCGCTTTTTCATTTAAGAAAAAATAAAGCTCTGTGAAGGATAGCACAGAAAAACATTCTTTACCAGATAGTAAAATTGGAGGGGCACGCCCCCTCCCCCGACTGATTGGGGGGGGGGGCATTTGACCCTCTCTGCCCCCCACTTCCGTGGTCCTTGTGTGAAACGATATTTATAAATAGCATAGTCGAAGAATTCGTTTGTGAGAACCACACAATTAAACAAGACTTTTTAATGGCACAAGAAGAAGATGTTTCTATTAAGAAAGTAATAGAATATACAAAGAATGGTTTGCAAAATACGCTGCAAATTTTACAGTAGTAAACGATCTGTTAATGTATAACAACCGAATTGTTATTCCAAAGAAATTAAGGAAACAATATCTAGAAAATCTACATTCCGGACATCATGAAATCGTTAGATCAAAGCAAAGAGCACGAGAAATAGCTTGGTGGCCGAACATCTCAAAACATATCGAAGAGATGATTTCAAAATGTGAACGCTGTAGTATCGAAACAAAACCTCGTGTTGAATAATTTTTGAGTTTCAAGACAGAAGCACTACCGTGCGCAACAATAGGTGTAGATTTGTTTGAATTTAAAGGTAAAAACTTTATTGTAGTTATGGACTATTATTCAAAATTTATTGATGTTGAACTTTTAAAATACACTAAAAGTGCGGATTTAATAAACGTGTTAAAAACATTTTCGCATGTCACGGCGTGCCGAAGGTATTACGTAGCGATAATGGGCCACAGTTCGATTGTTCCGAATTTAAAAACCTTGCACATAAATACAACTTCAATGGGGTAAATAGCTCCGAGGTAACGTATCGGACTGTGGATCGTGAGATCCTCAGTTCGAATCCCAGTACCGGCAGTTGCCAATTTAAATTTACCCCTGTGGTTCCCCCTCCACTAACATCCTTGGGGGCTATGATTTGACGGCTGGTAACCGCACTTCATACGCCAAAATATATCACCTACCGAGATCTGCGCAAGCCGAATGCCACACCCATAATGGGTAAAAGGCGTGATGATATATTTATATTTTAGTTTTTATTTATTTACAACTTAACTACAAGTGGATATCCAGCAGTCCCCATTATCCACAATCGAATGGCCAGGCGGAAGCAGCGGTGAAAATAGCCATAATGATTTTAAAGAAGAATCCTGATGATTTCCAGCGCGGGTTGTTGGCATATCGCAACACGCCATTGCTATCATGTGGTGTGTCACCCGCAAAACTCTTAATGGGACGCAATTTGAGAGAAGGGTTTTTCGTAAATGCAGAGTATCTTTATCCAAAAGTGCCAAATCACAAGAAAGTAAAAGAAGCTTTAGAAAAGGAAAAGATACGTCAAGAAAATCAATACAACAAAAGCCATCGAGTTGGTCCAATATCCCCACTAGAAGAAGGTCAAGCTGTATGGCTCGTCAACGAAAGGAAGAGAGGAGCAGTTGTAAGTAAACATGCAACACCCAGGTCATACATAGTTGAAGCCGAGGGATCAACATTTAGAAGAAATCGCCAAGATCTTCAACCAATTCCTGCACAAATACAAATTAAACCAACTCCTGTTCAAGAACAAGAAAGACCTATTTCATTACACACACATAAACATATACAAACACAGAATTCTACTCAAACTAAGCTAATCAGTTCACAGGTACAGTCACAAGCACAGCGACCAACGAAAGAAGCTCAACCAGTCCCTGAAATAGTTGCTAAACCAGCCACTGGACAAGAATTGAGGAGAAGTAACCGACCACTTAGAGTTCCTATTAAATTTAAGGACTTTACAAAATAATGGTTTTAGATTAAACTGTTTTGTATTGTATAATATGATAATTATTATTTTGCTTATTGTAACTTTACTTTGTAAGAAAAGGGGATGTGATGTACGCAGGTTGGCAGGCGTGAGTCGTAAAATATGGTAGGCGATGTTGAGAGCTGTGGAGTCGAATAAACTAGACTGCTGTTAATCAGTTTTAAAAAGCATTACATACGCGTTTTATTTAAACCAACATATAACACAATACACACTTAGCAACCGATAAATATATATTACTAAAATAAACAACATATTCAAGAAATAATTAATTTATTAAATTAAATAGACTTTATTTGTAATTCGCATAAGCTTTTACAAGGAGTTTGGTAGTAACAAATTATGTATATTATACAATAACAAAATTATTATTTAATAACAATAATTTAAATTCATATAGAAGAACAAGTATGAGAGTTGTTATAATGTAAAAATTACTTGCAAAGTTTTCTCTTGTTACATTCGTTAGATACTCAATAGTTATATCACGAGTGATAAGAATTTAATTGATTAAATTTGACATGTCTGGCTTATGCAAAAAAAATTTGCTTAAAAAGTGTTTGAGTACATAATAATTTGAAAAAATCCCGAGACCGCAGGTCGAGGGATTTTATCTTAAATTATTTAAAAGCAAAATTTTGTAACTAAGCTAGACATAAAATTTAATCGATTCAATTCTTTAGCACGAGGGGTATATGTCAAGATTATTTCATGAATTCATACCATAAACTTTAATATTTGCCGAAGAAATTGTACTATAACGTTGATTTTTACACATTTTCGCATAAATAAATAGGTACACACATAAAAAGCACCATAAAATTAACTTGCTTCTGCAACTAATTATCCGGCTAAATATGCCTTCAAAATATTGAAAATTTGCATATAAAAGCTAGCTTCAATTTAATCACGAATAAACAGCATGGTGCTGTTTAATCACTTATCTAAAATGCACAACAATGGAAAACGAGACGTTCAGATTGCCTTAGTTGACATGCGATTTTCAAAGCGCTAAACTGACTGAAAAAGAGAAATAATTTACGTTATTTAATAATGTGTTCTTATAGTAAGAACTATAAGTAAATTCTATAATTATTTTATTATCTATTTCTTCTAGCATTGTTTTCTAGTCCTGAAGTAGCTGTTCCTCGTGTTCTTTGATTGCTGTGCAGCTTTACCTATTCCAAAGCTACTCGTATTTAATTTTTACGTTGTAATACCAAATTATATTTTATTTAAAATTCTTTTTTACTCATATTTAATAAACGGTTGTAACAAAGTTTTAGGTACCTGTTATCTCTCATTACTAATATTTTGTACCACCATTCAACTGATTTCTTGAATACGAGAAGATTAACATTAATTTGGCGAACCATATAGTTGGGTGTATTCCGCTGCCAGTTAAAAAGTCCTTTTAAATGTCCAAGTTGGGTTTTTTCTGACATATTAATGTATCGTAGGCTCCAGGTTTCGGAAGCATATAGCACGGTAAGAACTACTACTGCATCGTAAAATTTCTACTTTTGATTTAATCATAATATGTTTAATACAACCGATTTTTTCTTGCATTCATTGTTAAAGAGTTTCCCGTACAATACGCTTCAAGGGCAGTGTGTTTTTTGTAAGTCAATAGGTAATTTTGCGAGCAACACCAGATCATCTGCATATAGAAGGAAAAGTATATCTTGGTTTGTTGATATAAATATTCCTTCTAAATTGCATTTTGTCCATATCTGCAATAAATAATGAGAATAGGAGAGGACTGAGAGAATCACCCTGTAAAACTCTTTTAGTGATATCAAACAGATTTGTTATATTTTCTTGAACTCTTACTCTCAGTTTTTCTGGACTGTGTATATTCTGTAAAGTTATTACAATTTTTGCACACACCCCTAAAAGTAAAATTTTCTTTATAATTGTTGGTAGTTGATCGAGTCAAATGCAGCTTCAAAATCAACAAATATAGCATATATATTGTTCTTTCTCATTAACTGTATTTGTGCAATAGCATTCAGTGTAAATATGTGATCATTACATGATCTTACTCTTCTAAGACCAGCTTGGGATTCTGGAAGTATTTCATAATAACTCTCAGCCCAAGTTAATAACCTATTGGATATTATCTGTGTGAAAAGTTTCACAATTGTACAAATTAATGCTTTCGGCCTGTAATTGGCAGGATATTCTGTATGTCCTTTTTTATTTAATAAAATCACTTCAACGGTTGTATGACTTTCTAGTATATTTTCTTCAATCCAAAAATTATTTAATATATTTAATAAAGTAGTGTACCAGCATTCTGGTAAGTTTTTTAGTACTTCACTTGGAATTAAATCTAACCTTGGTGTTTTATTCGATTTTACAGCCGATTGTATTTCATATCTTGATATTTAATCGTCGAGGTAAGGTCGACTTAGTTCAAAATAAAGAATTTTTGATGTTGTATTATGAAATGTTGTTCCCATTGTTTTATAACAATCACATCCGAATTCACCAACATACCCTTGATCAGTGGTCAATTGATCCGAGAATCAAGCTGATCCTTGGATCAACATAAGTTCTAAATCACCAACTTGATCCCTGAATCAAGTAACCATGATCAACTGATTCACATATTTGTTTTATTTGACAGTTCCCATAATTTTCGTTGTGTAAATGATTATTTTCTGTCAAAAATAAAGTGACTGATACGTAAGTTTTCTTTAAATAATATTCTATAAGATAAAATGTCTAAGAAATTTGAAAGGGAAAAAAATTTTACTGTCGCTGATAAAGAATTATTGAAAAGTATAAAAATATAAACGAAAATAAAAAAATTTATGCGGTATTAAACAAAGATAAAGACGAAGTATGGAAAGAGATAAAAAAATACTACAATAGCCAAAACCCTGATAGTGGATGCGTTATAGGGACGCAATTGCAAACGATAGGGTAAGCAAGATTCTGTTGTCTGCTGTCTATTACTAACATTATTTTAATAAAGAACGAACTTTTTAAAACTGGAGGTGGAAATTTTGTGCCACAATCATCAAGCTCCGATATAAAAGTACTGGCTATTGTACAAGAAAGTGCAGAACCAATAGAAATCAAATATGATAGTAGCTCGTTGTTTTTCAAAGAGTCAATAATCATATTTTATGAAAGTTAGTATAACTAACTTGTATTGCTCATTTATGTAGCACATTATATTGAGATACTGAACGAAACTGTTAATCAGGAACATTACAAAGAAATAAATAATATTAAGGGAAATGAAGTAGATGGTCAATCTTACGCACATGGTGTATATGCTAACGTAAAATATTAGTATATCAATAATAAAATAATATATCCAATTCAATTTATTCTTTAGGATGCTGGACATAATCAAGACCAAATTACTAAAAAAAATATGAAAACGAGAAAAATACAATTAAATGATATGACTAATGCTGCAGTAGATATATACGAACAACGAAAAAAAGGAATATCAGATAAAGATAATATTAATAAAATTATATCAGAACATAAAATAAATTTGTTAAAATTAGGGCAAAGCTATAAAGATAAAGAAACAGATTTGAATTGTAAAATTTTAGAATAAAAGTTGGAAAATGAATTACTAAATACAGAAGAAAGAAAACAAGAGGCTGCAAAATATAAAGCTTTATATTATGAACAAAAACTTAAAAACATTGTGAATAAACAATAAATTATGTTATAATTAAAAATGTGAATTAATTAAAGCTGATCGTTTAGCATTTCCAGTTTCAGCTACATTATTAACTGGGACAACATCGGGTAAATAAAGATTTCTATTGTTCATTTTAGGAATATCATCATCCATGCCTATTGCTATATTATGCAGAACTGCTGTTGCAACAATAACATTAACTATTTTGTTAACTTTTAATCTCATTCCGCATGACAATACTGGAAACCTACGTTTTAGAACACCGAATGTCCTTTTAAGCGTATTTCTCATAGTTATATGTGCAATATTATAGGCTTCCTCTGCAGGTGTCGTTGGATTTAATAACGGAGTTAATAAATAATTTTTACACGCGTAACCTCTATCACCCAACAAATATCCGTTACCATACTGCCCTTCTTCCATGTGAACCTTCAATGCACTGTCATTAAAAATTGTGCTGCAACAATATCCCGTATCCGTAATTTAGCTCACACACTGCCTGTACATTTATAGAAAAATAGCCTTTTCGATGTCGATACCGTTCGGCGTTATTTCCTCCTGAAGACTGTATACGAACGTGGATACAGTCAACGCAGCCTAAAACACCAGGGAACCGTCTAATCTCGAAAAAATCTTGTTTTACTTTTCTTTCTTCGGCTAGAGATTGCGGCATATAAATGTACTCTTGACTCATATTAGCTATCAGATAAGTAACTCGATGAATTATGCGACAAACGCACGATTGCGAAATATTTAAGTGATCGCCCAGTACTTTTTGGAAGCTTCCTGTTGCATAATATCGTAAAGTGAGTAAAACTTGACTTGATACTGGAACAGGATTATTTTTTCCATTTTTTTGTTTCAATGTAGTGTTAAATGAGCGTATTAAAAATATCTCGGTATTCTTATTTAATCTATACCTCAATTTAAATTCATTATTGTTATATACATCAAAAGGATCTAATCTTCTTCGAATTGTTTGTGTTCGGGAATGTTTTGAAGGATATTAAAAAAATATTCATCATCAGAAGACGAATCAGACGACATTATGTACTAAAATTGCAAATACATTTCAATTTTGTTTTATAAAAATATATATTAGGAATATAGAATTTCTCAACTGGATACATTAATTTGCGAATTTAATTTAGATTATTTAAAATAATTTGAATTTTAATTTAAAAGGTTTTTTACTTCACTATTATTATTATTATTTTTTTTTTTTTTGTTTGAGTTTAGGCGGATCGACTGCCAGGGTCATTACCGCCAAAAAGGTTAATATAACAGAACAGGTTTTTAGAGCCAGTAAAAAATAAAAGTAAATGATTACCACCAAGTATAAGAAGTTAAATTAGCTACTTCTGGCTATTTCGTAAATTCGCTAAATGCGAATATTTATTAGATTGGATGAATTAAAATTGTCCAAGATATTTTTATCACCACTTATAGCAGTGATGAGAAAGTAGAAGAATTAAAAATTCTGAATTATTTTTATTACCGCTTATACCGATAATAAGAAAGTAGAAGAGATAAAAGTGAGCAAAATATTTTCGCTAACGCCTGTGGCGTTAACTGAAAAGAGAAGAAGAGTAAAAAGAGGCTAAATTATTTGGCTAATTAGTCCAGTGGAGTAAAGAAATGACAGAAGTCTTGTAACATTATCTTTCTCATTTGACAAAATTCCCATGATGGTGTTATCCAACTGACACTGTTGCCTTTGTGCAGAGTATTTATTACAATACAGTAATAAATGTGCCACAGATATCCGGACATTACACAAATCGCACATAGGAACAGGTTGACGTAAGAGAAGGTATAAATGCGTGCATTTCACGTGCCCGATGCGAAGCCTTGTAATTGTCACTTGCTCCTTCCTTGTAAGAGGTACAGGACTCTTCCACTTGTCCACAGCTAGCTTGACCGACCTAAGTTTGTCCGTGGATCTAGTCCACTCCGATTGCCATGTAACATGACATCGCTCGTTTAACGTCGCAAGTATATCGTCGAGTCTCACTCGGTAATGGTCAGTGTACTGGCTGTTAGCGGCCTCACGGGCAGCTTCATCAGCCTGGTGGTTTTCGAATATTCCCACGTGTCCTGGTATCCACATAAAACATACCTGCTTACCCTGCGCGCAAAGGTTATAATGTATGCTGTTTATTGCCCTTGCCATTGGTTCGTTACTATACTTATTGCTAATACCCAAAATGGCACTAGACGAATCAGTGCAAATAAGTATGTTTCGGGAATTTTCAGCATTCAGCAGACAGTTCTGAAGCGCAAAGTAAATAGCGTAGAGCTCGGCGCTGTACACAGAACACGTGGGGGATAAAGTGAAGGTATGGGCTTCACCATCAACAAAAAAAGCGCAACCAGTACCACTGGCCGTCTTTGACCCATCGGTGAATATATACTGCGAGTTAGCGTAGCCTTCAAGTAGGCGGTGGAATTCTATGACATATAACATAGGCGGAGTGGAGTCTTTTCTTAGCGAGGTCAAACTTAGGTCTGTCTTAATGTCTGGAAGACACCACGGAGGGGTTTCCAGAGATCGAAGAGGAAGAATGTCTTCTCTTTCATGTACACACTTGTCATACTGTCTTACCAGTATGACAGAAAGAGGGCAAAGTGAAGTGTTGCTGGATCGAAAAAGGGTCGCTGCTTGTTCATCACGAAAAAGAACATTGTACAGAAAATGCCAGGGCTTCGCTGCAATGCAAGCTGTGTAACGCATGGATTGTCGCGAACGTCTAATACTGAGGGGCGGAACCCCGGATTCACAACAAAGACTGAATCGTGGACTAGTGCGGAAGGCACCCGACACTAAACGAATCCCTGCATGATGTACAGCATCCAACTTTTGCAAGTGGGTGTGCTTGGCCGAAGACAAAACAACTGCACCATAGTCTAGCTGTGACAGTACTAAAGCAGTATAAAGGCGTAGTAGACACTCTCTATCAGCACCCCAGTTCACACTACTCAGGCATTTAATGGCATTCAAACTTTTCCTGCACTGTGTCGCCACTCTAAGAATCTGGGATCTCCAAGTCAGATACGGATCGAAGATAAGACCAAGAAATTTTACCTCGTTTACAGATCGTACAGGTGCGCCATATAGAAGCAATGAAGGTTCGTTGTGCAGTTTTCTCAAACGACAAAAATCAACGCATTGCGTTTTTTTCCACAGAAAAACGAAACCCACGAGTGGTGGCGGCTCTCGATATTACATCTATTGCTTCTTGTAAACGGGTATCACACTCATCGATGGTAGGTGCTGAAGTGAAAATTGTGAGGTCGTCTACGTATAGACAGTGAGACACAGTGGCAGGCAGATCTCGAATAATGCTATTAATAGCTACCATGAATAGCGTAACGCTGATAGATGAACCCTGAGGAATGCCATTCTCAAGAAGACGGGAAGTGGAATATGTATCGTTAAGCCTTACTTTACATGTACGGTTACTTAAGAAATTCTTGATAAATAGCGGAATATTTCCGCGTAAGCCCCAATCATGAAGTTGTTTGAGAATTCCATATCTCCAAGTCATATCAAACGCTTTCTCAAGATCGAAAAACACAGCCACAAGATGGTTGCGGGCAAGAAAACTGCAGTGTATAGCGTTTGTGAGGTATACATGAAGGTCAGTTGTAGAGTGTTGCTTCCTCGAGCCGCACTGAAATGAGTCAATCAGTTGATTCGCTTCTAGAAACCAGGTTAGTCTAAAGTTAACCATACGCTCATATATTTTCGATATATGGCAAGTTAGAGATATTGGTCGATAGCTGGTGGGCTGGGTGGCGTCTTTCCCGGGTTTTAGAATAGGAATAACAACTGCTTCTCTCCATGTGTTCGGGTATTCTCCTGCGTGCCAGATTTGGTTGAAGTATTTTAGGATATGGTCTTTCATATCATTGGGCAGATGCTTTACCATTGCATAAGAAATATTGTCAGGGCCAACTGACGTGTTGCCCGTGTGTTTAAGAGCAAACTCAAACTCATCCATGGTAAACGGCTGGTTGTAAACACAATCTGCATTGCCAGAGAAGTCAAGTGGTATTTCAGCCTCCTCTTTGACACGCAGGAACTCAAGAGAGTAGTTGTCTGTACTACTGACAGACGAGAAATGATCAGCAAAACACTCTACAATGTCCGAAGAATCAGTGTATACCTCATTGTTGACTTTGAGCATAGAAACATTGTTAAACTTCCGGTAACCATACATGTATCTGATCTTATTCCACAGTTCAGCCTGTGGACGGTCTGAAGTTATAGAAGATACATAGTTCCGCCAAGATGTAGTTTTCGCCTCAAGAATAGAGCGCCGTGCGACTGCACGAGCCTTTTTAAAAGTGATTTGGTTCTCAAGAGTTGGATTCCTCTTATATCGCTTGAATGAGAGTTTCTTTGCCTTGATTACACTAGCTACATGCGAGTTCCACCATGGAACCTTCTTTTTCGCTAAACGCGAAGAAGTCATCGGAATACTGTTCTTTGCTGATGACATTATGCAGGAATTGATATCGGAGAGTGATACATTGATATCATTACTCACTGCAGGAACTATAATGTTATCAGAAAAATTATCCCAATTAGCCAAATCATATCGCCATCTTTTAGTTAAAGATGGCATGGAAATAGGAAGAGTTAAAGAAACTAAAATAGGGATATGGTCACTGAAATGAGCATCGTCTAGCACTTTCCATTCAAGATGCGGGGCCAAGATGGGGGAGCATATGGATAAATCTATGGCAGAGAAAGAGTTGGAACGCAAATTAATATATGTAGGTTCTCCTGTGTTCAAAAGAGCCACATCTAAATTGTCCAATAGATTTTCTATACTTTGTCCTCTTGCATCTGTCTGGGCTGAACCCCATAGTGTGCTGTGTGCATTGAAATCACCAACCAGAAGAAACGGTGGCTCTAACTGACTGATAACATCCTCAAGATCGTTTATATTCCAATGTGAATTTGGAAGGTATATTTTTAAACTGTGAACTTCCTTGGTGTGAAAAATTGTACTGCAGTTGCCTGAAGTGTTGTCTGAAGATGACAAGGTGTATAAGGCATTAGGTTGCTCAACAGTATTGCAACACCACCATGCGCACGACCGTCAGGTATAATATCGTGACGTTCGATATTGTATCCTTTTAAGCTGAACGATTCTTGAGGTTTCAGATGCGTTTCCTGGATGCATACACAGCAGGGACTATTTTCAGCTAATAACAAATTTAGCTCGGCTAGATGGTTGACGATACCATTACAGTTCCATTGAAGAAACTGAGACATAATAAAGAAAGAAGAGAGAAAGATAACAAAAGGTGCTATAAAAAATAGCTGAAAAACTCAAAAATAGAGCAAAGATGGAACCCTAAGACCGTGAACTAGGTCTTAGCGTCTACTACGAGGCTTGCCCTTAGGCCAACCTCTTCGATCATCTTTCTTCTTTTTTGAGGCAGAAGAATGCCCATTGACAGAATTATTGTCGGAACTAGAATCTTCGTTGGTAGATTCTTTGTGTGAGACGTTTTCAACGCTCACATTTGGTAGAAGAACATTTCCAGATGACAAATTTACATTAGGCGTTTTAGGTAAGACAGTTGGTGCTGGGGGCACCATTGATGTAGATGCAGTACTTTGTGATGCAGAAGACAAGGCAGTTGGTGTTTTAAATTGATCTTGAGAAGCAAACATTTTAACAAATTCACTGAACACATTCTGTACGATTTTAGTGATTTCCGGGAGCAGTAGTGATGCGATATCAGCAACATTTAAAGAAGGAGGAGTAGCAGGTTGAGCTGTGGCTTTGGCGTAAGATTTAGTAAATAATGCACTCGTGCGCTCAACATGTTGTCTTGCTTCAGGGAAGCTACACTTGTGAGTGGTCTTATACTCGAGTACGGCGTACTCCACTTTGAATTTAGGGCAGTTTCTAGAACTAGAGGTGTGATCACCTTTGCAGTTTATACAAATAACATCTGCACAAGCATTTCCTTCGTGAGGAGGTTTTCCACAAATACACATTTTTGGATTCTTACAAAAGTTAGAAGAGTGTCCAAATTGTTGGCAGTTGAAACAACGAAGAGGGTTTGGAATATACGGACGAACAGGTAAGCGATACATAGCGGCATAGATATATTTGGGGACTTCACAACGATTAAACGTCAACACAAGGGATGGGGTGTTTTCCTCTTGACCATTTTTCCTGCTAATAATTCTTCGAACATCAATTACACCTTCTTTCTTTAATTCACTCAATATTTCCTCTGTCGAGCAATTTAGTAGGTCTCTACAATAAATAACGCCCTTACTCGAGTTAAGTGAGTTATGTGGTACAATATTAACTACATAGTCACCTAACTTTTTTGTTTTTACCAATTTGCAAGATTGATCACCAGTCTTGACCTCAACGAGAAGGCCGTCTTTAATTTTTCGAATTAATTTCACTTCACCAACAACAGTTTTAATTAATCGAGATATTAAAAATGGACTTACTTTGTTGAAATCTCCACTCTCCCTTTTTACAAGTAAGAACATTGGCGCTGGTTCTTCATCCTCGGAAATAATCCGAGCCCTTTTTTCCCTAGGGCCTTCAGGCACCGAGCCCTGGGCCATTTTAATGTCTGGTGGGCCGAAGCCCCCAGACGAAACCAAAGTTTAACGAAATACGAAAGTTTAATATTTTATCTAAATAAATTTAAATAAAATATATAAGTGCAATAAATGTCAATGAAAGTAGCTGAAGAAGCTTGAAATAATTTATTTTAATTATTAAAATAAAAATATTATTTAAAAAACGAAATAAAAAATTGGACAAAAAAACGCACCTAAAGTGGGCGTGGCCCTGAAAACGTAAATTTATCAAAAACTACTAAAATTTCACTTTTCCAAATGAGATTTTATATTTCACTCGTAAAGAGTGACTTTATACACACTTAATAACCAAAATATTATAATAATAATAAATATAAACTACCTTAATCTGCAAAACTGGCGGACGGTGATCAGACAGATGTCTCACTGACAGGTGCGTTCGCTAGGAATGATTATTATTATTATTATTATTATGTATTATTGTGTATATATATATATATATATATATATATATATATATATATATATATATATATATATATATATATATATATATATATACACTTGTCAACACCACAAATGTCAAAATACTGCTCAAAACGAGTGATCAGTGCTTGATTCATGGAATCTGACGAATCAGTTGATCACTGAATTTGATCACTGGATCAGCTAGATTTCCAATGGTGAATTGTATTGATTCACGGATCAGCGTTGATCAGTGAATCCAACCTTGATCAGGGAATGGTGAATTCGGCTGGTAGGTTATTATTAATTCTTTTTTTAGATAATGTTATGCATTATTTCTAAAATTCTTGAGGATTTAATATATTATTAATTATTGATTTCTGTTTATTATAGTGTTTTTTTCTTTATCTTCGAGAAAAAGTGGGTGTTCCCGTAACCAATTTGAAAGTTTCCCACCACCCAACTGGCCCGGGGGGGTGGGCGGGGGCGAAAATTTTGATGTCACTGAATTCCGTTTTTCACGTAGAATGCGAATCTGCAAAAAAAATTTGGGGTTCCCATTTAAGATTTCAAACTTACCCCCGCCCCACCCCACCAGGGTTGGGGGGGGGTTGAATTTGGTGTCATGGGATGTCCCCCTCGAAAATATTTTAGTCGTATTTTTTGGATTTTTCATCCGATGCTTCGTTTCCGAGATATTCCTGAACGCAACTTAAAATGGCCAACCCTGTATAATGCTTATATTTTTTTATTGATTTTTAAAATCATAATTAGTAATCCTCCACTTGCTCTTCCTTGGCTCTTTTCTTTTATTGCGTAAGATTAAAAAACATTTGATAGTCATTTAAAAATAGTACTGTCGGGGTATTCTTATTTATGTTGTTTTCCTTTAGCTTTTCTTCTTGTTCCGAGTTTAGATTAAAAAGATTATGTATTCCTTCTAAGTTCCAGTATATTATTTTAATATTCTCTGTATCTTTCGGAATTTTGTCAACTTAGATTCGTGTTATTTTATTAGTTTGGTTTTGGGAGTCCCTTGTTTTTTTTTTTTAAGATGGTGTTGTTGCCATTGCCGAGGTTTTGGATTTATTGGTGTAAGATCTAGTTTTCATTATAAATCTGTCTAATGTTTCCATTTTTGTATTATCTTGTTGGTTGCTTGTTGTTGCGCAAGTTTGATGTTGTTCAGTATCATTAGCTTTTTGTTCTTCCATTTGTTTATTTCTTAAATTCGGTACAGAGATTGATAATATTTAATCATTTAATTCGTTGTTAGTTTTTTTACCTGGTCGCTTTCTGTCTGGTTGGCTGTCTTCTAGTTGTTGTATAGTATATAGGCATCGCCATTTACAACTAATTCTTAATAAAAGCTCTGAATCCTTTTTCTTTAGCTTGATGTAGATGGGCACTGAGTACTTTCCTTTCTTCGAATTCCGTTTTGGTTAAGTATTAATTTATAAATAAATTTGTTCCAGATAAGTGGTTTCTAGAATATAGTATCTCCTTTCTTTTTGGCTGAGTTGTTAAGGTTAGTAGAATTGGTTTATCTTTTGTGTTCCCTTTTCTACAAATTCTGAAGGATTGTTCTACTTCTGCTGGTAAATTTATTTCAAGATTTTGATTTACAATTTTTTTAATTTGTTCCGTAATTGTCCGTTTCGATTTATTTTCTTTGACTTTTATTTCATAGATGATTAAATTCCTTGCTTCAAGGTGTTTAGCGATAAATTCATTTTGTGCCTCTTGTTTCTTTTTTTTTTTCATCTCTCAAGTAATTGCTCATTTTCTGTCTTCATTTCCTTGATTTGCTGTTCTAAAAGATTTACTTTAATATTCGTTTTATTAACCCTCTATTGCATGAATTATTATTTTTTTTTAAATAAGGGCTCAAAAACATTATTTTTTACAAAAGAAATATTATTATATTTAAAATAAGTGTGTTACATAAATTTTTTTCCAAAAATAAAAAAAATTTTTTTTGTTTTGTTCACTATTGGGAACATTATGAACAAATTCAACTTACAATAGAACTTTGGGCTATTGGGTCGTCTTCGCGTACTATACAACATTGTTTGATAAACAACCTATTCTAGGAAAACATCAGATAAAAAAATTTTTGGAAATTTTGTAAAGGTGTATTTAGCTCTAATATATCAGCAGGTAATAAGCAGCTTCCTTCAAATTTTACATTTTATATCTCAGTTTCCATAATTATCCTTTTTCCAGTTAAAATTTTTTTTTTATGTTGCTCAAATTGGGAGCAATGACCTAATTGGCAATTGACAAAGTGTATATAATGTTCCTAAATGTTACAACATGATTGCCATGAATGTAAACTGCATAAGAAAAGAAAAGAAAAATTTAAAATTTTATGTTCCCGTTCGGGAACAGTATGCAATAGAGGGTTAATAATGGCTAATAGTTCTTGTTTCGAGTTAGTTTGAATTTTATTTTATAATTTCATATATTTTATAGCTTTTATTTTTTTTTTATTTTACTTTTACTTTTAAAATAATTTTTATTATTGGTACCGTTGGGAACACTGATTTTGATAACAGTTTTACTCAAACAAATTTGATATTCAAGAAATAAGTTCAAACGCTCCTTCACATTAGCTTAAAGTTAGATTTTAGTTAGGATAGCCTAAATACCGTGTTCTCACTGTTGACCAAGATTATTTAATACATATAAACGCCTACTTTTTATGTAAAAATTATTTTTCAGTAAACAAAAAAAAAAAAACGTTTCTCACTTAAATTAACATGTCAAGGTAATGTAAATAATACTGAAAAATAGAATATGTTTCTGAATGCAATGTATTTGACCAGCTTTGACTAGCTCATAAAATGGGACAGACTAGACTTCAGTAGCTCATTAGTAGTAAAATAAATCAGTTATTTTATGATTTTTGTGAAACAGAAATCTGAGAGTTTTCTTTTCTACTTTTCTTCTCTGTCACTTCAACCTCTTTTCTTCGGTTGATTGCTTCTTTCTCAAAAGTATGAATACCTTGACGTACAGCCTGGGCAAGCACTATTTCCTGCATATAATTTTTATCCACACCTATTTTTAGTTTTTTGATAATCATTTCCAGGAGCTGCTCTGAAGTTTTTCTTTTTCTACTTTTTACTCACCGATAGCTTTCAAGAGTTTACATTCTTCTTGCAGAGCCTGCCAATCTTCTTCTTTCTTTTTTTCTCCCTATATTTTTTGTACTTGGTGTGCGTACTGTATACTGAAGCCAGCAGAACTCGTGTAATCGGAACATTTTCTGATTTGTTTGCGTATTTTACCATTGCACTTTTCACCACTATGTAGGAGTCCAGCGTTAGCAGAGCTCGGTCGGAGGTGAGAGTTCAACCAGACGAGGAGAGGCCTCGGTCAATCTTTGCTTGACCGTGCGAGAAACTGTACTACTTTAGCTACAGAAGTGTACATCAACTCTCCTGTCGACTTCTTGAGTCGAAAGAATTGTGCCCAGTATCAATGCGGCCATCCGGACTGCCCGGTGTTTCCTTCTCTATCTGAAGCAGCTTCCATTTATAGAGAAAATATCAATTTTAACTTCAAAAATAGGTAGCTCTCATGCTACTACCAAGATATCATTGCAGTTACGGTTGGACATCCCGTCTTCTGAATGGATACAGTATCAGTACAGCATAAGGATACTCTTCTTTAAGGCAGATTTCAGAAAAATGTAGAAGCAGATAGCAACATCGTGATCATGTGCTTCCTTCAAAAATACCAGTCTATCCCTTTCCTTGACCTTTGTAATTTTTAAAGTTACGTCATCTTCACAAACGATCTTATGAGATGAGAGCAGATTCTCCGTTTCTAAAGTTCTTTGGGATAATCTATGCTTTCTGATGGCGTCCTCTTTACAGCACCTCCTCAGCAACCTCCAAACTGCCAAATCTGCGAGTTCTGCGTAAATAACATGGATTACAGCTCATTTCTTTGAAACGTGTCTGTAAACCTCGCGAAAAGCCTTGCAGTATGGCTGATAAAAATAATTTCTGCCTTGATTGTAGGCAATTTTAAAAGAGAGATAATGTTGTAGCATTTTTGCTTAAATATTTTTTTTTAATTTTTGGTACAAACTTCAGAAAGTATTGTATACTTCCGTGATGAGGCTTATTGCATGTTTCCAGTACGTAATAGCCTTTTTGGTATGCATTATGACAGACATGTATATTGTAGGTTTCCAGGTTTTAACTATTAATAGCGGGGTCCAGGTTTGGTGGAATGAAACCGCAATAAATTCACTTCAAAAGACATAGAGGACACCCTATAATCTTGTGCATTTATTTTAATTGACTAGAAAACATACATAGATACCATTTATATCATGCTTATATCATATCAATGAAGACAAAAATGAAAGTTCTATGTTTGAGCTGTGGAGGTTCGTCAAGAGGGTCATCAGTGGGGCCACTCTCCTGGGGAGCAAAGCAGTGTAACAACTAGGAGGAATCGGTAGTACTGTAACCTGAGATGCTACCTCTGTAGTCTCTCTCACCTTAGAATAAGTCCAATTAATTGTGGAGTGATAAATTCCAGATAGGGTTGACCTTGATTACTCAAACACGCCTGAAGGGAAACATTGATTTCAATATCTTGAAGCTAACTGGAGACAGAAGCGGATGACTATTGACAATATGTGTGTGTATGTGTGTGTGTGTGTGGGGGGGTTAATAGTAACTTTATTTAAGCATGCTCCATACCATTATATGCCTATAATATACTACATTTCATAATAACAATGTTATAACTAATTTTAATATCTGATAATTTATAAATTATAAAACAAATTTAAAAAGTTTAAAAGTATAATATTAACGGATTTAACAAATTATTCGGCAAGTATTTATAAATCAATGGTTTCAATAAATTCTAGAAATGGTATCATAAATTTTTCTATAAAATCTTCGTTTCTAACCGGCCAAGTTTCACAACTTCTTAAAATTTTATTTTTCAGTTTCGCTCTTTCATGATTTAGTAAGTGACAATCATATATTAAATGATTAACTGAATCGTTAATCTCACCACATTTACAAATAGCGTTGTCTGTTAATTTAAATTTGTAAAGGAAACTTTTTAATTTTCCATGTCCACTGAGAATTGCAGTTAATTTTGGATTGTAAGTGTAGCGTCTCTCCCACGATCTTTTGTTCTGTATTATCTCTTCTCGCCTTCACCCTCACTGTAGCGTCTCTCCCACGATCTTTTGTTCTGTATTATCTCTTCTCGCCTTCACCCTCACTATCACCACGTCTAGTCACTGCTCTCGCCTGACTGTTCCTCCTCACTCTCCCGACTCCCTAACTCTCGTAACGCCTGCGCTTATGCCAAGAACCACCTATTAATTAAGTACATTACCGCATACCTTACAATATTAAATAACGTACATTACCGCATACACTACATCCCTATCTTTTTATATATTTTTTGTTGTTGTTAAGGTATTGGGATAATTTAATAAATTCACCAAGCTATTACAAAACCCTTGTTTTTATTTGAACCAAATAATTCATTCAGAACCCATGAAAATACCCAAGTATTTTTGAAATGAAATTAATTTAGACTATTCTCACTTCCCAACTTACTTTCTTCCTCTACTTTATTTTTTTTTCCTCGTTAGCTTTTTTCTCTCCATCCATGACTTTCCACTGTCTATCCACTTTCTTTAGATGTACTATATTTCTTCTATACGTTTGTCCAGATTCATCGTTTCGTATATCTATATCTCCCCCTTTTCTTCTTTCTATTGTGTGTGTCGTAGACTCAAAGTTCAAGCTTAGCTTATTTGCTTTGTTTGCTCGTCTCATGTCTACACAAAGACGAACTTCGGTATTATTCTTTAAGATAGGCACTATCGGTGATACCCACTTGAAAGAACCTTGGACGGCCTCTATGATATCTGTTTTAAGTAATTCCTCGATTTTAGCATTCTGAAGAATGTTTATAACTTCCGCATCTTCCACAGCCATTATTCTCTATTCTCTGGTTCCGCCACTTTCTGTTCGGTGTATCTTCTATTTTATTTATATTCTGACTTGTGCTACATTCAATTCCAAAATCTTTTATTTGTCGGCCGACTGCCTCAAGAGCATTAGCTTCTGTTATTATATTATCTAACGTAATTGTATCACCAATTTGAAGGATTTTTTTTTCTTAGTTCGTTAGAACTGCATTTCTCTACAATTTGGTCAATAATGTGATCATTCGTGTCATTAAATTGGCACTTGCCTGCTTGTTGTCTCAGACGCACTAAAAATTTCTCAAACTTCTTCTCATTTGGTTCTTGTTTAATCAATCGAAACAGGTGGCGTTCTACACTTTACTTTGTTTAGGAGCAAAATACGCGTCCAGTTTCTTAATAGCTATATCGAAAACATCTGCCCCTTCGGGTTGCTGGATATTTGTATCTGGAATGTTGTAGAATATTTCTTGGAGTTCTAGTCCTCCAAAATGCAATAGGCTTGCTCTCTTCTTTTCACTTACTGTGATGCTTGAAGCCTCTAAATAAATATAGAGCGCTCTTTTCCACCGTTCCCATCTTACTCCGTTTGAGCAAGAGTCACCTTCACATTCGAATTTTTCTAATGTTAGTGACATCTTCCAGCTTTGCTGAAAACCCTGGAAATAATCAATTTTAAGATTCAGAACTAGTCTGCTAGTAACAGAATTTTCTGCTATTTGTCAATTTAATGCCTAGATTTTATCTGCTTCTTTTACGTCAATTTAATGACCAGATTTTATCTGCTTCTTTTACGTCAATTTAATGACCAGATTTTATCTGCTTCTTTTCGTCAATTTAATGACCAGATTATATCTGCTTCTTGTATGTCAATTGAATGACCAGATTATATCTGCTTCTTGTATGTCAATTGAATGACCAGATTATATCTGCATGTTTTATGTCAATTGAATGACCAAATTATATCTGCTTCTTGTATGTCAATTTAATGACCAGATTTTATCTGCTTCTTTTCGTCAATTTAATGACCAGATTATATCTGCTTCTTGTATGTCAATTGAATGACCAGATTATATCTGCCTGTTTTATGTCAATTGAATGACCAGATTATATCTGCTTCTTGTATGTCAATTGAATGACCAGATTATATCTGCTTCTTGTATGTCAATTGAATGACCAGATTATATCTGCATGTTTTATGTCAATTGAATGACCAGATTATATCTGCTTCTTGTATGTCAATTGAATGACCAGATTATATCTGCCTGTTTTATGTCAATTGAATGACCAGATTATATCTGCTTCTTGTATGTCAATTGAATGACCAGATTATATCTGCTTCTTGTATGTCAATTGAATGACCAGATTATATCTGCATGTTTTATGTCAATTGAATGACCAGATTATATCTGCTTCTTGTATGTCAATTGAATGACCAGATTATATCTGCTTCTTGTATGTCAATTGAATGACCAGATTATATCTGCATGTTTTATGTCAATTGAATGACCAGATTATATCTGCTTCTTGTATGTCAATTGAATGACCAGATTATATCTGCCTGTTTTACGTCAATTGAATGACCAGAATATATCTGCTTATGTATGATACATACACATCTACTTTCTTTCAACGTCAATTTAATGACCAGACATCGTCTGCTAAGTTTCCGTTTAGTATCTTGTATTATACTTTTTTTTTTTTGTACTTACTTTATTTCTTTTTCTTTTATCCTCGTCGCCACTTGTAGCGTCTCTCCCACGATCTTTTGTTCTGTATTATCTCTTCTCGCCTTCACCCTCACTGTAGCGTCTCTCCCACGATCTTTTGTTCTGTATTATCTCTTCTCGCCTTCACCCTCACTATCACCACGTCTAGTCACTGCTCTCGCCTGACTGTTCCTCCTCACTCTCCCGACTCCCTAACTCTCGTAAATCCTGCGCTTATGCCAAGAACCACCTATTAATTAAGTACATTACCGCATACCTTACAATATTAAATAACGTACATTACCGCATACACTACAGTAAGTAAGCTTAATGAGAAGTCTTTCATTTATATTCGGGAAAAACATTTTGGTATTGACACCTTTATCAGAATTAGACCACTCATTTTGCCACTTTTCGATACTGATTTTATTTTCTTTGTAGTACATTACCCGTTTAATTGCCCTTGCTTCGAAATAATCTTTGATTTCCTTGGATTACAGTTCCTCGCGTATATTTGTAGACTTCTTCTAATTTTAATATAATGGGTGTATTTCCTGTTAAAACACAGGAAGCTTCATAAGAAATTGTTCTGTATTTTTTAAATATCGTGATATTTATAAGTCGTTATACTCTTTTAATTTTTATTTGATTGAATTTCTTCTGTAGGGCACGTTCCCATGCTGGTAGACCATAAGAAAGCATTGGTATTATTGTACCGTTATAAATAATATTCAGCGCCTCTTGTATTAGTCTCCATGTTACTTAAGCCGATCTTGAGAGAATATTAATTAATTTACAGCATTTATTAGTTATGTACTTCACATGTACATCAAATTGAAATTTATTATCTACTTGGATTCCCATGTATTTGATTATTTTAACTTGTTGCAGAACTTTATAATTTAAATATATATTTATTTGTTGATTTATTAAAGATATTCTTTTAGTTATTAACATATCTTATAATTTGCTGTCGTTGAATTTCATTTTATTACTTGTAGTCCAATTCATAATTTTACTTGTTCGTCTGCGAATGCTATGACTTTCGTATTTCTTGAATATGGTAAATTTAATAAAGAATTATATTGTAAATTTCAGTAACCTGGTCCACAGCATGAACCTTGGGGATATCTCTATTAACAGCTTTTGTGACTTTAATTCCGTTGGCTTTTAGCACAGCAAATCTTTCATCAAAACAATTTTTGCCAGATTAAATAAACTTCTTGGACACTTAAAATCCTTCATAGCTTTAATAATTGCAGACCACCAGGCTGTATTGAACGCGCCTTTAACATCTAAAGTGACAAGTACCACAAATTTAATTTCCAGAAACATTTCTTTTACAAATTTTTTTACTTCCATGATGGCTTCTGTTGCCCCTGAATTTGGAATAAAACTAAACTGGTTTTTGTTCATTAGGTTATTTGTGTACATAAATTTATTATTCTATTCATCATTAATTTTTCTAAAACGTTCTCACCCACATTTATTAAACATATTGGACGAAATTTTCCTACATCTTGTGAATATTCCTTCCCTGGTTTTACTATTGGTATTATTGTAGATGATTTCCACTCCTTTGGAATGTAAGCCCGTAACAAAAATTTATAATAAAATGCAAATAAGAATTGTTATTATTTCAAATGAAGGATACAAATGAGAGTGCTGTGGCAGAAACAACTGAAATTTTTTTAAGAGAAAGATAAAATTATTTACCAATATTGTTAAAAAATATTTCCGTTGTTAATACATAATTGTACCCTTTTTTGCAAATTATTTCTTACTCTTCTTAAAGTTCTCCCATCGATATTATTTATGGCATTTTTTAAGTGTTGAACATCTGGTGACCTGTTTTCTAGACTTCATCTTTAACGTAGCTCCTAAAGAAAAAGTCCAAGGGACTAAGATACCGGGATCTTGCGGGCCACCGCCAATAAAATATGGAATTTACAGATTACTAGCTTCAGGAGATTCTTATCAATCAGTAGCTTTTGCTACTAACTACAGCAGGTAATATTTTTAGAGAAACTTGTAGCATACTCTGGCAAGTTTTGCAACCAATTTATTTTACACCTACTAATAAACTAAAATGGAGACAAATTTCCAGAGCTTTTATTGAAGTGGCAACTTCCAAATTGTGTCGGTGCATTCGACGGAAAGCACATAAATATTAAACAAACAAATAAATCAGGTTCCAAACTACAAAAAAAAATTCAGCATTGATCTATTTGGAGTTTGTGATGTCAAGTACAAATTCACTGTATTAGACATTGGAGCTTATGTTTCCGAAAGAGATGGGAGAGTTCTCAAAGAATCAAAGTTTGGCCAAGCTTTAAATGAAATCAAGTTGGAATTGCCCATCGATGAAGTATTGCCTGGAACACAGGACATGTTTTCATACTTCTTAGTTGGTGACGGCGCGTTTCTTTTACAAAAAAGAAAAATTATTGAAGCCATAATCAGGAAAATATCTTAACATAAATTTACGTATATTATAGAGTTTCCATGGCAAGTAGATGTATTTAAAATGCTTTTGAAATTTTAACAGTGAGATGGCGTATATTCCATAAAACAATTCATGCATTTCCAGAAAGTGTATACAAAATTGTACAAGCTACGGTCTGTTTACACAATTTCATTATTGAAAAACAAGGACAGTCGAACTTAAATTTATATTGTAATGCTCTCTCTGCCGATAGAGAAATGGATATTCTATTAATGTATTTTATTAGAAGTAGGTTCCACATGCTGTAAAGAGGAGATGTTGTTCGCAACCTTTGTTAATGTATTAACCATTAATGTTAAATCATCGTCATTTTCGATGTTTTGTGTCTTTTTCGTGGAGCATGATTTTCTTCTCATTATTGAAGATGATTTCTATAGTATGAAAAATCTCTTGATGTTGACGTACAGTCCATTTCATTGAACAAATTTATCGTAATCAGTAAAAGAATTACTTTTAAAATCTTTTTTAATCATATCACAGCAATAATCTAACAATTTTTAGTAAATTTTAAATATAACCCACCTAGAATTGTTTGATTTATTTCATCAAGTTAATACACATACTGGGAATTATTTTTTATGTTATCTGTTGTCATTGTCGCAATACGTCTAAAATTATATTAATTCGTAAATAGGTACTGTTGTATAAATTTAATATGTTTCATTTCTTTCTTCTTGACAATATATTATCATTCTGGAAATGTAAATTATTAAATAATTCCCATCTCCAGTGGCGTATCTTGGAATCAACCATAGAGGGGGTTAACATACTCGTACACATATATTTGAAACTAAAATATACAAACATATTTAATCTCCAATAATATAAAAATAAATATAATAGTAATAACAAACTAAAAATAATATTCTTACAAATAATAAACATACCTCACTGCTTATCTCTCCGAACACTGGCCCGTTCCTGATTTTGTTTCTTCAACTTTTTTCGTTTTTTACTTCTCCCTAATACTTTTGTGTAGTTCTTCACATGTTTGTTGTACTATACAACAAAGCAAAATTATTATATTAGAAATAATAAAAAATATAAATTTTAGTATATTACTATTTTTTACCTGCGATATTTAAGTGAGGTGCTAACTGTTTGAAAGAATTTTCGTTCATTATCCTACTTTTAAATACCGCAGATTTTCGGTCCCATATTGCCTGATAAGCGCAACTAGTTTTTTGTCAATTTTGTTTGTATCCATTTCTGACAGTTTTTAACATTAATTATAATTTGACATATGAATACAAAGACAAAAGGCGATTGCGACTGACATCGGTTAGTACTTGGTCACAGGAATGATTAGTTAGTTAATTGATTTCGACTCCACTTGAATGACGCCATATATAAACGATGACAGTTCTGGTATGTCAAATCATGCTCGAGAGCTCGGTTCGTCCAGCGGTTAGTATTCTGATTGGTTGAATTTCACTGGCTGTGATTTCAAACTAGTATGCTGTCATATTTTTCATATTTTGTGTCACATTTAATTATTGTCAAAATCTACTGCGCGTTTTCCGTAACCGTTCGATCAGTGTGATGTCATTGTTTGAAACCAACCACACACGTAGCCGCAAAGTAACTAGTGCCAGTCAAAATCGCCTAAATACCGTCAATGTTAAACAGTTGAACAATTGCTGTTTTCCAATACCACTACCACTCATTAATTTTTACCATACAAATACAATACTCTACGAAAACAAAGCTTTACAGAGTTTTCTTTCAATGCTGTAGCTTCATTTGTTTTAGAATTAAATAGTTATTATTGTAGATTAATTTATTTATTATTTGTTGATAAGTGTAATTCGTGTATCTGCCGTGATCGCGTGTGACAGTGGCGTACGATATTATTTCTTTTCATTTACGCGGTAAATAAATAAAGTTAAATTGTTGCGGTATTTTGTGTTATTAGTTTATTTATTTCTGTACATTAATTAACCTTACCCTATTACCCTTAAATTAACCCTATCTTGCACACAAAATTATGAACATAACGACATATATTTTATAATGTTTTGTAATATGTTTTATGCACAAGGGTCATTGTCTTCAGATACCTTCTCTCTCTTTCCGTCGTCTTTCGATATTCGGTTTTGGGAATTCTTCTGGTGTGAAAAGGAAAAATTCAAGATTCGGCTTGGGTAATTTGGAGCGGACGAACGCTCTTTTTTTCTTGACGATAATTTCCCAAATCGCAAGTTCTAAGAAAACTTTTAGTGATTTCGGTCGGGTATTAAATATTCTATGTGAATATTACCCATATCTGGGAATCAGTTCGCCGAATTACATATTCCGTTGTGAGATTTTGGTGATCAGAGATCCGTCTATAGATAATTTTATTTCGGAATTCCCATGTGGGGATTAAATTAAGTGCATGTCGTCCGAGACTTGCACCCTATAGACTTTCACCATTACGCCAAGGGTTGAGGGCATTGTTGGCTGATTTCATCTACGCGAGATCACCAGGCGTCTTGAATTGTCGGAGGCGTAGTCCATCTTCGTGCTGTCCCATTTCGTCCATGGCCCTAGGCCCATGTCATCATCCGAATGAAAGCCGAAGGAGGTGCAGACCCATTTAGTTGCTGCCCAAATCGACGTCACCGGGGATCGCAGCTGAGTGAAACGAGGACTTTTATTTATCAGTTTAATAACTTTGAGTAACTTTACATGTTAAAGACATTAGCCCGTATTTATAAAAATAAAGCATTTACTTTGAAGTAAAAGGTAGAAGTAAAAGGTAATACTTAGAAGTAAAAGGTATTTGTCAAAGAAAAACTATTTTGAGCTACAAGTCATTTGCGGTCATCTGATTTACACCAAAATCTAATGGCTTCTTTCCATATTAGAATAACGTAGAAATACACGATTTCAAAATTTTCTGAATGATAGAATTTGAGTTAGAGCGTATAGAGAATCCACACACACATACACTCAGACATCATCGTGAAAATGTTAAAATTGAATTCTAAAGACGTTGTCATTTACCAAAATCTCGATACGCTATATATAGGGTACTTCCCGTTGTCCTAAATTCATGAAATTTGGCAAGAAGCAGCCATGTAGCTCAAGTAAAGGAAAAAATCCGAAAACCGTAAATTTGTAGTTACATTTCAAAATAATTACATTTCTAACTATTTACATAGGTAAGTTTGTACGGAACCCTCTGTGCGCGAGTCCGAATCGCACTTGACCATTTTTTTTTAAAGCAAAATCTTCATCGCTTAAAAAAGTCCCAGAATGTGGTCCGACAACCACACCAAAAGGACCTCTTCAAATCGAAATAATATTTTGAATTCCGATTAACGAGGCATATGCCTGGTTTTGTAAAAAAAAAAATTACACGTAAATGCACCACATCAGTCATAGCAAACATACCACTGTAACCGCATACCCAAAGTGAAAGTTTAGCTTATAAAAAGCATATACACGTTGTAAACGGGCTGGAAAACTAATGAAAAATTGAGATTTAAAAAAAAAAGTTGCATGTGGACTAGATACATTTTTTAGAAGCAAATCCTTCAGTTTTAAAGCAGATGCTTCTTTTTATAAATACGAAAAAAGTAAAATCTTTTATTTTGGAGCAAAACCTTTTGCTTAGAAGCAAAACCTTTTCCTTAATTTTTTTTATAAATATAACCTGAAGCAAATGCTTTAATTTTTGCAAGGAAAAGGTAATACTTCTTTTTATAAATACGGGCTATTAATGCAGTTTTTTCTTTGTAATTTAAATTGATTTCAATTGCTTAACTTAACTTAATTTGTTTATTTGATTTATTCTTGAGCACTCTTTTGTGAGAGGCAATAGTGTTTTGAATATGCTACTTTCTTGTGTTTTTCTAATTTTGGTACGTCGTTGGTACTTACCCCTCCCGTTGCATTGTTTCCGTGTAACCCATAATTCCCTATACCTGATCCGCCCATCAGTTGATCAACCTGCAGTCCGCTAAATCGATACGCTAGGTGTGCGTTGGGTATTTGAGCCCAGGTGGTTCCACTACGACTATATGGAATTTATAGTGAACTTAAATACTACGAAATTTTTTTTAAATAACTATTGAAATGCATCCTTTTTATTTACTACATAAGTATTTATAATAATATGGATACAAGACTAACTGTTAAACAAGTGTAATTACACTATTCTTGTTAATCCCATTATTTAAGTTAACAGTATATTAACATATGATGAGAAATTACCTAACTCTACTATAAGTACTATGTATAGTACAGCTTTCTTGCGGTGCGGTTTACGTCATCATTCACATTCGTATGAATCAAATCAGCAATAGTGGAAGAAAGTGAGAAAGAAGATAGTGACGTGAACCGCACCACAAGAAAGCTGAACTGTAAGTACATTTTTCAAACAATTATTGGAACGTATATGTTTTATTTACTGTCAAACAAGTATGTTTCCAATCTAAGTAGGACTTGGTGATAGTGGGAAAAATGAAACCAAACAAATTTGAGAATGTAGATTTTACAAAGAGCGGGGTTCAATTTGTATAATTTCAATGTTTTAAAATTTGCATGTACATTTCTAAGCTGTGACCAATGTTATTCGCAAAGTCGTCGATGGGACTCAGAATACCGATGGGGATTTTATACAGATGACAAAGCGTCCGATGAATGCAGAATGGCGGGCATGTACGCATATGCGTCTATAATAAAAACGGAGATGAGAAATTGCGATGTTGTTGAAAATACACATGTGTATGTCAGACACGTCCATAGCTCTAATGCATTATGCATAGTTTAGAATTGGTTTTGTCGAAGAATTCAAAATAATTTGTTCAAAAGTTTTGCCAGAAATGCTGTTAAGTTTATCCTCACATTTTTGTAAGATAAAAATTTGCAAAATGATAGTAAAAGGTGTAAAAAAAATCCTACAATTAACTAATTACAGAAAGACTTTTCTGAAAAACTGTGTATATATTTTTTTCCTTGAAAGTAAAATAAATATATATTTTAACACTCGTTACTTGTATTTTTGGTCAGTTCAATAGAACACACAATAAGTATTGTGTATGGCAACGGCCATGGCAGGTAAGCAAAACTAACAAAATAACATATTCTATGCCAACTAGAAATGTTAGACATTTTGAACATTTTTTAATGATTTAATGTCTATTTTTTTATTTGAGGAAAAATAGCATGTGTTATTCGGAATAGATGTGACTTTAAGCATATAATAATATTTTAGATAGATTTTTTTTCAGTTTAATGATGTACACTTATAAAATTTTAGATGAAAATAATAAAATACTAATCAAAAAACAAATCATTAATACTTCACGTCCTATGAGACCAACCCCAAAAGTATTCGTACCACCTTAAATAAAATAGGTGAATATATATATATATATATATATATATATATATATATATATATATATATATATATATACCGGGTGTCTGTCTTAAAGGTGTACATAGGAGATTAACATGGGAAATCAGTTTTTTGCGTGCTGTTGCTCGGTGTTCTATCGGACAACAATCATTGTGGTACCAATCGAAAGATCATTTTTCTGAATCAAACGATGTAAAATACACTACTATTTAGTGGTAATTTGGTTCCGTAAATTAATTTTTAAATTTTGAGAATTCTCCGGTTTATTCAATTTTTATCGTAAATAAATATAGTCATCCATGACTGTTTTGTTTTGATTTCTGTCAAGCTATTTATTTGATGTTTCTGACTTTTGGACTTGTTTAAGACAATTTGTAAAAATATGGCTAGTTATACTACTGAAGAGCGTATTTTTATAGTAAAACTATTTTTTGGAGGAAAGAGAGGAAAAGAGTGCGAGATCTATTTTCTATTAAGTTTATGAATCGACCGAATCCAAGTGCAACCACAAATGCCAGTATCCACGAAAAATACACGTGAGCTTAGTAATTGCAATTTAGCAAGAGCAGAAGAACGTGCTTTATTGGAAGAAGAGGTTTTAGGAATGATAAATGTAGATCCTTCGTATAGCATCGATTTAAAAAAAAAACTTAACTCTTAATAAATTAATATTATTTAAAGAAAACTGGTTTTTAGACTTTAATTTATTTAATAAAATCTTTACGCAAAAATGATAAAAGTACGCTTGTCATTACTGAATATAACCATATTTTACAAATTGACAGAAACGTCAAATAAATAGCTTGGCAGAAATCAAAACAAAACAGTCATAGGTAACTACATTTATTTTCGATAAAAACTGAATAAATCGCAGGATTTTCAAAATTAAAAATTAATTTACGGAACCAAATTACTACTAAATTGTAATGTATTTTACATCATTTGATTCAGAAAAATGATATCTTTCGATTGGTAGTACAATCATTGTTGTCCGATAGAACACCGAGCAACAGCACGCAAAAAACTGATTTCCCATGTTAATCTCCTATGTACACCTTTAAGACAGACACCCGGTATATATATATATATATATATATATATATATATATATATATATATATATTGCTTATTGTAAATTTAATCTATAATTTGAATTGAACAATTAATTACTTCTACAATAGGTACTTTTATCTATCACTACTAATATTCATATTAGTACTAGATGTAATTTTAATATTTAATAGTAGAATCAATGAAAGTTAAATAATTGCCTCGAACCCTCGAAAAATTATATTATTATTTATTATGAGTTGTATATATATATATATATATATATATATATATATATATATATATATATATATATATATATATATATATATATATATTCACCTCGCTATTCGCGCTATACAAATCTAAATGTTTATAAAATTCACCGTTTTGATGAAGATCACAATACTTTTTCGTATATCTGCTCATAATAAATAATAATATAATTTTTCGAGGGTTCGAGGCAATTATTTAACTTTCATTGTATGCCTTGATTCTACTATTAAATATTAAAATTACATCTAGTACTAATATGAATATTAGTAGTGATAGATAAAAGTACCTACTGTAGAAGTAATTAATTGTTCAATTCAAATTATATATTAAATTTACAATAAGCAACATGACATTTTTTGTTTCTATCAATATATTATATACACTTAACAATCATACTACGTATAGCCAGTAAGCGGTAATAATTTATATTGTTGAATTTCTGAGGTTTCATTAATAAATATGCTCGTCTAATATTCTGTATGAAGATGACCTAAAATTTTTAATGCCATTATTATCCTAGCCAACGAAATTACGGATATATCTTCCCAATCAATAACTTATTAATTGTTTTGAAAAATAAAAAATTTTCTTCGGAATGTAGTCAATATTTTATTAAAGCTAAAAATTTAACGTTTCGGTCATAAGAAAGATCTGCATCAAGGAAGCTATAAACAAATACAAAAATATACATAATTAGCAATTAGAGCAGAAAGTGCCACTACGTATGTTTACGTACATGTAGTTAAAATAATTACAGTTAGCATGGAAAGTAAAAATATACAATTATCGTCAGTAATAAAAATACACAAGTGCACAACACATTAAAATAAATAAAGTTAAAAATATAGTGATATTCACCTAAGAATGGCATTCCAATGTGATGACGTCACACACTTCATTTATATGAGATACTAATAAAAATTGAAATTTCGATTGACCGTACTGACATCTGTTGGCAATGTAGTAGAAATAAGTATTTACAAATTTATTACCTAGCGTCGTTCAAATTTCTACATTGCACAAATCCCCTAAGACAATAATAATAATAATAATAACGAAGAATGTATAAGAAAATAGATAATAATAACATTTACGTTAAATTGATAACATAACCTCACAATATAAAACTTACATCTTCTGCAGAAAAAAATGGAATTAGTGGACCATCTATACGTTTTTCTTCATGAAAAAATGCCGAAGCATTCAAAATAATTTCTTTGCAACGTTTAGATAATGTTTTACCACTCATATTTATTCGTTAAATTTAACTCAATCACTGAATGCGAATATAAACACAGTAAATATTCAACTGTCACCTATACGGTGTAAGTAGCGACGTACGTCAACACACGCTTCGTGACATTAGCAACACATCAGACAAAAGCATTGCTAATAACGCATGTGGATCACTTAATTCATACCCTTCTGTGACGTCATCAGAATGGAATTCGAAGAATGCCATTCTTAGGTGAATATCACTATATAAATAAATCCAAGCAACAATAAAATGTAATCTTTACTATAAAAAAAAATTACTGAACATGTTAGGCGGAAAATTGCCTCAAAATAAGCCAAGACAAATTAAAAACAGCCTATCAGAACACATGAAACAAATTAAAAACTTATAAACTAAAGATCACTAGATACTACCACCTTTATACATTATGTTATTTCATTATATTTTAAATATTGTGATAAATGACACTTAAATTGTCAGTATCTGTTTGAGCGTTTATATTTTTATTGCCTGATTTAATGTAAAGCATTTGTCAGTGTTTTGTGTAATGTTGTTCTATACCTAGAATTTCATTATTTTTTTTAAAATCAAATTCATGTCGGTTGGTTTTGACATGACTGTCCAGTATAATATTTATAACAGTCTTTACACGGTGTTTTATAAATACAATTTGATTTAAAATTTTTATTTGTTTTAACTTTGAGATTGCTAAAATGAGAATTTATATTTTTTATTGGTTAAACGCGACTTCTAAATCTAATTTTCGTTTTAGTAACTTTTTTTGTTTTGGTGCTAATTTAGTAATGTATGGTAATGACATGTATCTAACTTCGTAGTTTATTTTTCTGACATTAGTAACCTCTATGTTATTTATGATTTTATTTATTGTTTTTTCGGGAAAATTGTTCTGTTTTAAAATCGTTTTCAATTTTATTTTTATTTCACTGTGGTATTTAGTACTAAATAGTTTTTAAATTTTTTGCGATATTGATTTTTTTATGTAAGTTGATGGTTTGAGTTGTAGTTTAGGTATCTCGAAGAAGAGGACGGCTTTTTGTACTATTTTGTGTCAACAGTGCCACTACCATTATGTATCAACAAAACAACTAAGAAGGGCAATCGGTTGTTGTTTTCAATTTCGACAGTGAACTGTATGTTTTTATTTATACTGTTGAACATATTGATAATCAATTCAACTTGGTCAGCTGGAACTATATTCTACAGTAAACATAATAAAAAGGCCTTTAAGAAGTTATTTGCATAACACTTGTAAAACATTATGGTACTTCATTTCCACATTTTCTGTCTAATCATTGTGTCGCATGTTTTTGTTCTTGCATTAAATTTTCCTACAATTTAGATATAGCAATAACTTGGCATGGAAAAATTATCATTTATCATTATCGGGTCTTATACTGCTTTACTTTCCATAATAATAATAGATAATACATGCATATGTGCAAAAAGTGAATAAGATTTGTATAAAGATATAATAATTGATAATAATTTTTGCGTTATTATCTTTTATAAGAAATCAAAATGAAAGTAGTGTATTAATTTATTTTTGTACATATTTTAATTAATCAACCCCTTCCACAATGCGGTTTTACAATAATTTCAAGATTTCATTAATTAAGTATAAATTCCTAAAGACTTATTTAAAACATTTTTCCTATACAATTTTTCAATCAATTAATATACAGGCTGTAAGTCAAAAAGCGGGCCATAGGCGTTTAACATGGGAAATCAGATTTTCCGTGTACAAAAGTTACCAGATAGTTTTAGACGAAAATAGTTCAAATAAAAATTGTAGAGAATTTAATTCTACATCTAAGTCACAAATTAGATTTTATTTTACATTTCTTGTAATCCGTAAAATCGGGTTTAAGGTTTCATAAATATTGCTCATTTGTAGTGATAGCCATGGAATTGAAACAAAATTACAAACAATTACATGATGTCGCAAATTTTATGTGAGCTGTCACATTTTAGAACCTACTGCAACTCCTGTTGTCCTTTGTTAGAACGTAAGTAATAAATAATGTGAATAATTTTTTTTTTTTTCATTATAGTTGTCAAGTTCAATGGTTAGGGTAAACAATTTGTAGTTCAATATTCAAATGTATGAATTTCTTGTAATTTATAATATAAAATATACTAATATCTCATATACTATAGAAAATAAATGTACGAAGGCCTTTAAAGTTAGTTGGAAACAAGAAAAAGAACTAGGATCTGAAAAGTAATTAAAATGAAAATTTTTTGGTTAAAAAATATCCAATCAAACCTATGTATTTCTGATCACGTGTACAAAAGAAACCAATCAGGTCACAATTACACTGACTATTTCCCACATATAAAATAAACCAATCATTTGCTTCCATTTCGTCACTTTTGACCAATCACGAACTTATTACAGCGGCAAAATTAAAATGACAAAATTAAACTGACAATTTTCCCGTTACGTATCCATGACTACCATGTGTGACAAAATATTGATTGCTTTTTGTATTTTTATTTACAATTATTTTCAAACGTCAACATGGGTCGTTTTGGGACTGCATGTATTAATGAAATTCATGAAAATATTTTGATGATAACTCCAGAAAATACAGTAAGATCAAAAAATTCGATTTGGAAACAATGCAAGAAATTCTGCAAAGAAAAAAATTATTATGTAAATGCTGACACAGAGGTTAAGTACACTTGCTAATATTTTAATGGATTATGCATACAACATGAGAAAATCTAATTATAATTATTTTTTGTGCTACCTTATTTGGGAAATAGTCTAAAAAAATATATTTCGGGTCCAATATTTTGCTAGTAAAATTTGTTCTCAAGATTGTTGCTTTTAGGTAACATTTCTCGCCAAATGTAATGGACATTTGTCATTTGTTTCGAAATGTTAACAAGCAACAATCTTTCGAAATGCAAATTTTACCGGCAAAATAATGTTCCCTTAATATATTCTTATTGAAAATTTTTTGGTTAAAGAAATATTCAATCGAATCCCTGTATTTCTGATCACACTGATAATTTCCCCGGGAAATTATCACCTGATGCTAAGTAGCAGTCGTTGACAGCTGGTTGACAGTTAAATCAATATTTAATTTGTTTATTTCAAAATGTTATTATCACGGTTAGAAAATGAAAATAATAATAATAATCGCAAAAAATTTTCTCACCGAATATCCCTCGACTATTGATAAATACTTATAATTTGATCACAACTACCTCAAGAACGTTGCTTGAAGGTAACTGTGATAAAATTATTTAGAATTATCAATGGCCTAGGGATATTATAGCTGAAAATTTTTTGGTTAAAGAAATATCCAATAGAATCCCTGTATTTCTAATCACGTGTGCAAAAGTAACCAATCAGGTCACAATTACACTGATAATTTCCCGGGGAAATTATCACCTGTTGCTAAGTAACAGTCGTTGACAGCTGGTTGACAGTTAATTCAATATTTAATTTGTTTATTTCAAAATGTTATTTTCACGGTTAGAAAATGAAAATAATAATAATAATCGCAAAAAATTTTCTCACCGAATATCCCTCGACCATTGATAAATACTTATAATTTGATCACAACTACCTCAAGAACGTTGCTTGTAGGTAACAGCCCTCCGCCTGCGGCGTCGGGCGGTTACCAAGCAACGTTCTTTCGGTAACTGTGATAAAATTATTTCGAATTATCAATGGCCTAGGGATATTATAGCTGATAATTTTCCTGGGAAATTATCACTCGTTGCTAAGTAACAGTTGTTGACAGTCGTTTGACAGTTAATTCATTATTTGATTTGTATATTTCAAAATGTCATTTTCACGGCATGGAATGAAAATAATAATAATTCTCGCAAAAAATTTTCTCACCGAATATCCCTCAACCATTGATAAATTCTCAAGAACGTTGCTTGAAGGTAACTGTGATAAAATAATTTCGTAATTATCAATGGCCTAGGGATATTATAGCTGATAATTTCTAAAGAAAGAAAAAGTGTAGAACAAGAATATGTTGTTTTTGAATTTGAAAAACTATTTACGAATATGTATACGCATAATTTTTTAGCAGCAAGATTACATAAAGAAACTACTAAAACTAAATCAATATAACGAATTAACTTTTCAGTTGTTTATGAATTTTTGAAGCATATTTTTAAAACAATTAAGAGTTCATCTTCATGTTCGATAAATAATAAACAAGGCAACAAGAGTTGCTGTTGGTTGAATTATAAAAACAAGTGTAGCCTCTAGTTTGATAATGAAGCTGAATATTTCCTTAATATATAATTAATTTATTCACAAATATTGGCGATAAGTGAATACGTACTACTTGTTATTGAAACTGGATCTATTCCCACCAAATCAAGCACATCATTTCATAAGGGAACTACCAGATTAGTACATGATATGAGCAATGAATTCCATGAAATTCCTATCCAAATTGAGGCCAATTCCCAAATTACGCAAAAAAAATCATCCACTTTAACATGAAACACGAAAAATTAAAAATCTAAAGCTAAAAACTTCAGAAAATTACAGAAAACTTGTAGAAATAACCTATTTATTGGTGTTTCTGTAACACAACACGAAACATTTCCGAAACGTGATGTTTTATTTTGCATATTAAAATATATATATTTTTTAAATAGTTACTATAACTTTTTTTATTTTTATTACAATAATTGTAAGAATAGTAATTGATAACAATATTGTACAAATTATAACAGTGTCTTGATTACAACAATGTATTCTTATTGATTACAATAAAGTACTTGTATTGATTACAATATATTCTTAATGTACTCGTATTTATTACAATGTACTGATTACAACAATGAATGCACTGATTACAATAATAAAAAAATTGTAATCTCAAATAACCAAAAATGCACTTATCAAACTCGAATTTAACGAGTTCTGGGGACAATGAAATTTCAAATTGTCATTTTTATTATTCCATGCAATTTTCGTTTGAATTCACGTTCATAAACTATGTTATAGTTGCTTTTCTATCAATGTAAATATTTCTACATATTTTCTATCAACTTTTCAAATTATTTACTGAGACGTGCTCAAAAAATCTGATTTTCACAAAACGCAACACGATTTTCAAAATCATTAGGAAGCTATTCTTGATGACAACTTATATGAAAAATATTTATGTTTTTTTTAAAATGTTGTTTACTGTCATATGACTGATTCCAATTTCTGCTGCGATTAGTGCGTTTTGTCGTAAACTAAAAGTGGGATTTTTAAAATTACTGCAAGCATATTTTTTTCAGAATTACGTTATCTAATTGTATTTTGCAGGTCTTTATTAAACGTACAAGTTTTTTTCAAACATCTTCATAAAAACCTCTCCTGAATAATACCTTTTTATTATATATATATATATATATATATATATATATATACATATATATATATATATATATATATATATATATATATATATATATATATATATATCCTGTATATATATATATATATGTGTGTATATATATATATATATATATATATATATATATATATATATATATATATGTATACGCCGATACTTCAATAAGCGTATATATATATAATGTTTACTTTAATACTTTAATAGGTACTTCAAAATTATACTTCGTAGTTTTTATTTTTACTGACGTTTATTTCTTTTCAATCATAATAATTATATAAAACAATCTTTTTTTTACATACTACGATCAAACATTTTCAAAATTAACTAGTGAATTTAACAATACTCAACAATTTTATAACACTCGGCCATCCTTTACATTATCTCGTCCTCGAGATAAGATCACTTATTGTAATTGACGGGTTCTTGCGTTCATAAATGCCGATGAATTCTTCGTCATTTTCTTACTTCGCTGCTTCTTCATCTGTTGAATTGTCTTCTTTTTCTTCAATTGACGGTTTCCACAACTTTAATTGACTGACATGAGCAGTTGTTGCATATCGGTGACCTTTTATATTTTCTCGTAAGTCAGCAACAGCATATGTGTCACTTGGTAAAATCTTTGTAATAACCAGTGGTCCTCTGTATCTCGGCTGTAACTTGGTTAATTCTCCCGTGACTTTCGGTATTGTTTTCATATAAACAATTTCTCCTAAACTAAATTTTACATTTCTGTATCTATTCAAATCATAATGTTGTTTGTATTTTTCTTGCTGTGCTTTTATTCTTGTTCTAGCTAATTCACGTAATTTTTCTGGGTTTTCACAATTTTCTTCTTCTAATGTTAGTTGTCTTATCATTCCTTCTTCTATTCTTGGCAAATATCCATGAAGAAGTTCAAATGGAGTCTTATTAGTTGTCTTGTTAACAGACGTGTTAAGATCAAATTGAATTTTCTTCAAATTTTTATCCCAATCTCGATTTTCTACATGCCTTGTAGTTATTCTAAGTACGGGTGTTAAAGTAGCAATAACTCGTTCCACTTGTCCATTGGCTTGCGCATGACGTGGAGAATTGAGTGTGTGTTTTATTCCATGTTTTCTACAAAAATTTTCAAAATTCTTCGACGTATAGCACGTACCTCTGTCAGTAATTATTCGTTCGGGAGCCCCAATTTCCAATATCAAACTTTCTAGTTTTCGGATTACATTTTCTGCATTGGTGTTTCTTACTGCTTCTAAATATACAAACTTTGTTAAGTTGTCAATTATCACCAGAATGTGTTTATTGCCCTTTGTGCTGCTAATTAAAGGTCCTACGTGATCGATGTGGACAATTGCAAACGGTCGTCTTCCTGGTGGTATTGGATGTAATTCTCCACTCTGTCGTCCAACCTTTTCTTTATTTAGAATACAATCTAAGCAAGATTTCACATGTTGTCTAATATAGCGGCGCATCCCCGGAAAATAATAAAATTTCACCATTCTATTGTACGTACGATCAACGCCAAAATGTCCATGTAGATCATGATATTTTACGGCAAGACTCTTTCTCATACACTTCGGTACTACATACAGATACTTTACTACTCCATTTTCTTCAGTTTTCTTACATAATATATCATTCTTCAAGTAGTAGTCTTTAATTTCTTTTTTCTCTCGTTCGGTTAGTGTTTTCTGTTTCAATATTTTGATTTTTTGTTTTAAATCTTGATCTGAATGTTGGTATAATAGAACTTCATCTTCTCTACTCACAATATTAAATACTGATATTTTGTTCATTAAATAATCTTCATCTTCTTTAGCGTCTTCATTTGGAGATCGACTTATTGCATCTACATGTGCCATCTTCTCACCTGGTCTGTGTTTTATTTCAAAATCAAACTCATTCAATGTGCTGTACCATCGTACTATTTGTGGATTCTTTGTTCTGTGTGCATTCAAATAAATTAAAGCTTGGCAATCAGTTATTATAGTAAACTTCAGATTAATCAACATAAATCTCAAACGCTCTACTGCCCATACAATAGCAAGTAGTTCAAGCTTGCCTGAATGATAATTCTTCTCTTCATCACTGGTTCTTCGACTAATGGCGTACACCAAATGGAATTTAGCACCTGGCCCTTTTTGAAGTAACATAGCTGCTAATCCTCGGCTGCTCGCGTCGGTGTGTAGTTCCGTTTCACTTCTTGGATTAAATATTTGTAAAACTGGCTTATTACATAATGCTTGCTTGATATCCTCAAATGACTCTTCTTCTTCTTTTGTCCATTGAAATATTTGTCCAGATTTTAACAATTTATACATTGGTGCTGCACGTTTTGCGAAATTTGTAACAAAGCGTCTAAAAAAACTTGCTAGTCCTAGGAATCGACGTACTTCATGTTGATTCTGCGGTGCTGGAAAATTTTTAATTGTACTCGTTTTCCTCTCTCCTGGTAGTATTCCTTGATTTGAGATTTGAAATCCCAAATACTCAACTTTTTCCTTTAAAAATTCACATTTCGATAATTTTAATGTTAACTTGGCTTTCTTTAATGCTTCTAATACTTCTTGCAACTTGTATTTTAAATCGTTCCAATCATTTCCTGGTATGAGAATGTCATCTAAATAAAATAAAACAACTTTGTTTCGAAGCGGACCCAATACTTGTTGCATAAGTTTAGAGAAATAAAATGGAGCGTTCATTAATCCAAATATCATTCTAGTAAACTCCCCAGTTTCATCAGGTGTAACAAAAGCTGTTTTCTGCCGTGATTCTTCGCTCAACGGTACTTGTAAATAACCATGAGCAAGATCTAATGTAATGAACAATTTACTACCAGTCATCATCGCAAGATGATCATCAATATTTGGAATTGGAAAACTCATTTTCATAGTTTGTTTGTTTAGTTTTCTTAAATCTAAAACTAATCTTCCTTCCCCAGTTTTCTTTCGAACTAATAACACTGGTGTTGCATACGGGGACGATGTTTCTCTTACAATTCCCAATTGTTTCCACTCTTGAACGATTTTTCGAATTTCTTCCCTTTCTTTGTTACTTGCTCGATACGGTTTACTGTACACTGGTGTACTGTTTGGTAACTCTTTAATTTCCATCTCAATAATATCAGTGCAACCTAATTCTGTGATATCTGCGGCAATGCATACTCGATAATCGTTGAGTAATTTCAATAACTCTTCTTTTTCAGTTGTAGTGGCTTGATCTCCTATATTAAGATCTTCTATTTTAACTTCGCTTCTTACTTTCGAATAAATTTCTTCTATACTGTAAATACTATTAACTTCTAACTTCTTTCCGATACATAACTTTTCTTCATTTTCGCCAAGGTTTAATACTGGTATGGTAAGTTCTTCTGAATTTTGTCCTATAATGTTTATAATGTTGACTGAATGTTTTGGTAGTACAGTACTTTCGGCAACATGGAGTGCTGGATGTAAAGTTTCTAAGTTAAAATTTTTAAAAGGATCACAACTACGATCACTGAATATTAGTTCATCATCTATCTTCAAATAAACAACATGTGGTGATTCTGTAAAACTACGGCCTAGTAATACGTCCATTGGTTGTGTATCGTCCGGAACGATTCTTATTTTTACATTATTAACTACTACAGTATCCAACTCAATACTTGCAAAAATTACACCGGGCGATTTTACGACAAAATGTTCTGGTCCAAAACTCTTCAATTCTACACTGTCTCTTACAATTTGATAATTATTTTCAATCACACACGTTGACTTCATTGTACAATCTGAACTTCCGGTATCAATAATACATTGAAATATTTTTCCATTTACTTTCGCCTTCTTAATATACTTAAGAGCAGAATTATTGTTAGTGTTAAGGAATTTTATTTCACCCGCATTTAAATTCTTCCTTGTATCAGGACAATTTCTTTGCATGTGTCCTCTTTGTTTACAATAATGACAGACAAGGTTTACTGATTCTGGGCAATCTTTCGCAATATGTCCGAACTTATTACAGTTAAAACATTTATATTCGCCTTTTTCATTCCGAATTAATGAATACTTTTTAGGTTTTATTAATGTTTCTGATTTTTCTGCATTTCTTGACGTCTCTGCTACGGGTTTTATGATTGCAACATTTTTTTAAATAATCTTTCTGAGATTTAATTCTCTCAGTTCGAATATTAATGATTTCTTCGTACTTAATTAAATCATGTAAAAGATCATTTATATTCTTGTGATCTTTACCTATTATCATGGTACATAATTCACGAGAAAATAACCCTAACAATATCTGTTCTTTCGTTTCATTTACATCTAGCTGTAGATTTGTACATAAATGTACCTTTTCATGAAAATATGAATTTATTGATTCATTCCTACCTTGTATACGTTCTACCATTTGACGCCATTTCGTAGTCTTACTACTTTCTTTTACGAATGTAGTCTCAAACAATTTCTGGAAATTTTCCCAATTCTGTAAATGAGCATCGTTTGCAGCATACCAGTGATTGGCTCCGTCGACAAGATGTGTCCGCGCTGTCTCAAGTGCAAAAGAATCTGGCCAGTGATGTAATACTTGCATTGATTTTATTTTATTTAGCCATAACTTTGCATTTGGTCCATGATTTTCGCCACTAAAATTACCAATAGTTTTTGATAAATCCGGCATAATATGAAATGATGGAGTTTCAGGTGGTGATGTAACGGTAGTTAATGGTACTCGTAAACTTTGAATTAAACTCTGCATCGTTTCATCTCTCCTACGATTTTCTTCTATCATCATACGAAAAAGATCTGTCATTGTTAAATTTTCTGTTCTTTCATGCTCTGTAGATGAAGATTCAGTTAAATCTTCTACTTCCTTCTCTAAATTATCTTCTCCACTACCATCTGCCATGTTTGTTTTCTTATTTTTCGGTTTCATGTCAAACCTAGTTTTATAATTTTTAATCTCAGTTTAAGGTCTATCCCACTTCTGATATTTTATATATGTATACGCCGATACTTCAATAAGCGTATATATATATAATGTTTACTTTAATACTTCAATAGGTACTTCAAAATTATACTTCGTAGTTTTTATTTTTACTGACGTTTATTTCTTTTCAATCATAATAATTATATAAAACAATCTTTTTTTTACATACTACGATCAAACATTTTCAAAATTAACTAGTGAATTTAACAATACTCAACAATTTTATAACAATATATATATATATATATATATATATATATATATATATATATATAATAAAAAGGAATTATTCAGGAGAGGTTTTTATGAAGATGTTTGAAAAAAACTTGTACGTTTAATAAAGACCTGCAAAATACAATTAGATAACGTAATTCTGAAAAAAATATGCTTGCAGTAATTTTAAAAATCCCACTTTTAGTTTCATTTTAAGTAGTGGTACACTGTAGCTATTTCGAGAGCTATAAGAGCTACGAGGTTGGTTAATTTATTAAACAATTTCTATATTATAAGACAATTAAAATAAGTGCAACAAGAATTATTTTAGACTAGTAGTTCTCCAAATGCGTAGTGCAACTTCCTTATTTTAAATAGCAACCTATTTTTTTATTTGCTTATTCGATTAAGTATTTTTTTTCTGAATTCAACGATATCCACATGTAATAACCTAATATTACAAAATATTTGAGAAAATGTAAAGTTAAAAATGTATAATTTTTATTTAAATATGACTATACAAAAATTGCCATGGAAGAAAACAAATTACAATTTAAATAAATAAATTTATATGTATGCAGAAATACATAAAAGAAAACTTCTGGAAATGATGCACATATCAAACTGGAATAACCTGTTGAACAGTAAAACAGATATTAAAAATCTTAGCAGCACCTACAATTCTTTAATTAAAATATTTAAATTATAATCAAAGTATCACTACTATTTAGGATATTTTCGTTTTCATAGTTCATAAATTATAATTACAATAAAAAGTGCATCGAGTAACAAAAGAGGACTTCGGGAGTAACTATGACTCTCTTACTCTGAGTAAATAGTCATAGTCTCTCCACCCAGGCCATACTGTGATCGTCCTGGGTCCAAAGCGCGCAAGCGCAGGTTCATGGATGCTTTTATAAAGCCTCTCCATGTTCAAGACCGGACCAGCAGCCTTCTCGGCGCTGATTTAGCAAATGCTGGTCGGATCGTTCTGTTTCAGGTGAACATCTTCCGTAGCCGCATGGAGTTAGAAGCAGGCCTTCAACGGCCGATCCTACCCTCTCTAGGTGGCCCCATGTGCGCATGAGGACGGCCAGGCACCTCCACCTCGAGTTTGCAGCCCAGGAAGGTGTCACCCATTTCGCAGGTACTTCACAAAAGAAAATAAGCTGCAGAAGCCAGGACGGCGCCCCGTCACCTGGCCCTGCCGAAATAATCAGCGATTCCCTGACTGACATATCCATTTCGACTGCTTCAATTACGAACCCTGTAGAGGTTCGTCAGTTGGCGACCTGTGATATCTGCCGGCGAGAGTGTAAATCCGTCCTTGGCCTGGGTGTCCATCGTTCTTCCAAGCATCCCGAGGTCATGAAATCACTAATTGAGCTCCCTGACAAGAAGCTAAGTTGGAGAGAAGAAGAAAAGCGACTAATGGCCCGTGAAGAGGCCATTGCGAAGCAGAGAGGGGTGATCTTCATGAATTAATACTTATTAGAACGTGTTCCAGGGCGTACCCTTGAAGCTATCAAGAGAATACGACGTAGATTGGAATATCGCGAGATGGTTCAAGCTGCGGCGTTGGACATCGGAGCGACCCCGCAGCGAGAGCTACCTGACAATGTTCCGACATCTCCTGACACTGAAGATCCCGCGTCATCTGCTGCTGATTCTCCTTCACCACTGCAGCCTTCCATTCCATCTACTCGGCCCGGTTACAAGAACAAACTTAAAGAAGCCATTCGTCTTCACATCCAATCTATTCAGGAGTCTGGCAATAAGCGCCATGGCGCTTCTCATCTATGTACTATTGCTGAGTCAGTCCTCCAAGAACAAGATATACTTGAAGAATTATTGAATTGGCTTAATGATAATTTCCCTAAAATCAAGTGTACCAAGAGAATATACAACCAGCCCCCTAATAATCAGAGAGCTCCGTCTGCCGTTCAGCCTATACAAAGATCCTCCCGTAAAGCTAAAAGACGTGCTGAATATGCAAGAATTCAAACAATGTGGAGAAAGAACTCAGGCAAAGTAGCAGAAGAGCTTATTGTTGAAGTAAATCAATATTAATATGTTATAATAATGTTCATATTAAATAGAAAACTAAGTTGCCTATGTATATAAAAAATAATTGATGTACTTGTCACATTTTTCTAATAAATATATAGTTGAATGAATAAATCGATATAAAACATAAATGTTTGATTTATTCCAACATGGTAGCAGAGCGTAGTTGGTAGTTCACAGTTCTTTGCCTGTTGAAGCATAGTTGATTATATAGTTTACTTAGACGAATTTTTTGACGAATAGATGTCATATTGAGAAGAATATTTTAAAGCTATTATCGACTATTTGAGACGAATTGTAAAACAATGAACGACGAAAAGGTGCAAATTGAGAAGTTAACAGGAGAAGAGAACTGGTCGACGTGGCGAATTATAATGAAAACTTTATTAGAATGTGACGGAGTTTTTGAAGTCGTTGATGGAGTATTTATCAAGCCTGAGCAAAATGTTACAGATGAATTTAATAGATGGACAAAATTAAATGCTAAAGCAAAGAAACGTCTTATTTTGTCACTTGATACGAAGCCTTTACTTCGTGTTGCTGGATGTCAAACTTCAAATGATGTATGGAAGAAATTACATCAAATTTACGATTCTCAATCTGAAGAGAATATAGATTTATTACGACATACATTTCATAACATCATGTGGGAATGGTCCGGTGGTGTGCAAGGTCATTTAGCTAAATTTGATGACATTCAAACAAAAATGGCCCTATTTAACAAACCTATTGAAGAAGGGGACTTATGCGCTCGATTATTGCAAACACTACCAAAAGAATTTGACTACATTTATGTCACATGGCATGACTTACCTCAAGAAGAGAAAACTTGGGCCAAATTACAAAAGAGACGTTTAAATTACGAATGCCGAATTTCAGGAAGATAACTAATTTTGCTACTGCAATGATGTCAAAATTGAAGATAAATCCTTCAATGAAGAACGAGAAGCAGATGTCTTATCACCAAAAGAACAATATGTCAAAAACAGTACATAAGGAAGGAATACGATGTTCCTCTTGCGGAAAGTTGGGACATGTTTCGAAGGATTGTAAAACTGGCTTAATTTGTTTTAGATGCAAAAGGAAGGGTCATCGATCAAAAGATTGTAAAGTTATTATGAAAAATAAAGATTTTGCAATGTTTTCAGCGGAAATACCAAACACAAAAATGATTGACGAACAAGAGAATGTAATTGACGTATTGAAATTAAATTGCGACGAATTGTATGTTGACAGCGGTGCAACGCATCATGTTACAAATAGAAGAGACTGGTATGTTACTTATACACCTTTTACAATTCCGAAGAAGATGGATAGTGCTCGTGAAGGAGTACAAATTGAAGCACTAGGTACAGGTCGTATAAATGTTAAAACTTTTGATGGAACAGAATGGATTAACAGACATTTCGAAGATGTTTGGTTCTGTCCAGATGGTATTTGCAATTTATTTTCCGTTAAACGAGCTGGTCAAAAAGGAATTGACCAATATATACAAAATAAAGGAAAATATTGGATATTTCACAAAAATGGGAGTCAAATTGCAATTGCTACATCGACTGCTGAGAATGAACTTTATAGATTAGCAGTGAAAGTAGTACGACAAGAAAAGTCATGTGCTATTATCAAAAATGAAGATACTCTTCAACAATGGCATGAGAAACTTGGCCATCAAAGTAAGCGCTATGTCCATAAATTTTTGAAAAATAGAGGAATCGAGGTGAAAATTGACAGTGAATTCTGTGAAGGATGTATCCTTGGCAAACATCAAAGAATGACTTTTGGCGAAAGAATTGAAAAATCCACTGAAGCGGGACAATTAATATTTGCCGACGTTTGTGGTCCAATGGAGCAAAATGATCTGAACGGGTATAGATACTTTCTAATTTTTAAAGATTATTTTACTAGTTGTAGAACGACCTACCTTTTACGGAGGAAAGATGAAGTTAAAGAAAAATTACAGATTTTTACTGAAATGATAAAAACACAAACTCAAATAACCATGAAAGAATTACGCACCGATGGTGGAAAAGGATTTGACAATGAAGATGTGCGAAAGTATGCAGAAAAGATCGGATTAAAACACTCGATGACAGCACCATACACTCCACAACAGAACGGGGTTGCGGAGGGAGAAAATAGAATTCTTTGTGAAATGGCACGTTCTTGGCTTCAATCAGCACCACATCTTCCAAAATCCTTATGGGGTGAGGCCATTCTTGCAGCAACTTACACATTAAATAGAACTGCACCAACGAAAATTAATGATACAACTCCAATTGAGTTATTTTTAAAGAAGACTAGTCGATTCGATAATTTGAAGATTTTTGGAACGAAATGTTTTTCATGGATACCTACACAAAAACGTAAGAAATTTGATGCTAAATCTACTAGAGGATACGTTGCTGGTTATGCAGATTGCGGTTATCGAATATATTTTCCCGAAAAGAAAACTGTTTATGTGTGCAGAGATGTAAAATTTAAGGAAGAAATTTTACAAAAACCGGTGAAGATAGATACGACAAAATTTATTGATGAATTAGATGAGAATGAAGATGAAAAACATGTCGAAGAGAATGTAAATAATGACGAAACTACTGAAGATGATAAACATGATGAAGAGATTGCAAACATTGAAGTAGAAAGGCCTGACGAAACCAATGAAGACAAAACACATGAAGAAGACATTACTGGTGAAGTAAGACCATATAATTTAAGAAATAGACGACAACCGCCAAGAATGATGATGATTAAAGAAGTACCAAGTAATTACAATGAAGCTATAAATTCTGAAGAAGCAGAAAATTGGAGAGCTGCGATGGATGATGAGATGAATTCATTACAGAAGAATAAGACTTGGACATTAATCGATTTACCAGCTGGCAAAAGAGTTGTAGATAATCGATGTGTTTTTGCTATAAAGACGAACTCCAACAACGAGATAATCCGATACAAGGCTCGATTAGTAGCAAGGGAATTCAGTCAACGTCCCGGAATAGACTATAACGACACATTTAGCCCAGTTGCGCGTTTTGAAACAATGAGAGCTCTTTTTGGTGTTGTTCTTCAACGGAAGTGGAATATGAAACAGTTTGATGTAAAAACTGCTTTTCTTAATGGCACTATTGAAGAAGAAATTTATATGAAACAGCCCCAAGGTTATAATGATGGTACAAAAAGAGTCTGCAAGTTGTTGAAAAGTTTGTATGGGTTAAAACAAGCGTCAAAATGCTGGTATATTTGTTTAGTTGAATTTCTCAAGGATTGTAATTTACGGGAGAGCAACGCTGATCCTTGTATGTTCTACAATGAAAAATTAATTCTATTTTTTCATGTAGATTATGGTTTAGTTATGGGTTTAAATGAAGAAATTGACATATTTTTTGAAAAATTTGCTTTCCGTTTTCAAATTAAAGTAAATAATGTCGACAATTACCTAGGCTTTGAGATAAAGAAATTCGATGATAATATTCAAATTAACCAAACAAAGTATGCGAAGAAAATATTAGAGCGGTTTGGTATGTCTGATTCAAAACCAATATCACTGCCCATTGAACCGGGATGGTCACCTGGAGAATCACCTTTAGTTGATGACGTGGATGGTTACCGTGAGATTATCGGTAGTTTAATGTATTTAACAACAGGAACCCAACCGGATTTAATGTATGCTGTGAATGTCGCTTCAAGAAAACAAGATGCACCAACTCAGGCACATTTTAAATTAGTTAAACGAATACTTCGATACTTGAAGGCAACAATAAATGACGGTATTCAATTCAAGAAAACAAGTAACTCTAAAATTGAGGCTTACAGTGATGCTGATCATGCAGGGGACAAATCTACTAGACGGTCTACCAGTGGAGTTTTGGTAATTTCTTACGGAGGTACAGTAATATGGAAAAGTAAGTTACAGAGATGTGTAGCTTTATCCTCAATGGAAGCAGAATATGTCGCTACAAGTGAAGCAGCTAAATCTCTGGTATGGCTTCATAGATTGTTAACAGAGATTAATGTCATGGAAGAAACTTTAATTCCTACATTCTAAACATATTGACACAAGGTATCATTATGTTCGTCTATTGGTAAACGAAAATAAAATGCAAGTGAAGTATATACCGACATATGATCAAGCAGCTGACATTTTTACGAAGGGCCTATCTTCAGAGAAAATGAAGAAAATGAAGACCAAGATTGGAATGATAGAGATGAAACCTAATCTAATTTAAACATTATTAAACTATTAACATTGCGAGAGAGTGTTGAAGTAAATCAATATTAATATGTTATAATAATGTTCATATTAGATAGAAAACCAAGTTGCCTATGTATATAAAAAAATAATTGATGTACTTGTCACATTTTTCTAATAAATATATAGTTGAATGTATAAATCGATATAAAACATAAATGTTTGATTTATTCCAACACTTATAAATGGTCAACCCGGTAAGGCGAGCCATGGTTTGGCTGAAATGCTTCCTTTTTGGAAAGATTTGTTCAGTAAACCTTCCTTACCATATGAACAACCATTTCCTACTTCTGTAAATGATAATCTTCAAAACATATTATTTCCGATTACAATCTCTGAAATAGAGAAATTTCGGGTTTCTAATTCTTCTGCTCCTGGGTTGGATGGCGTTTCTCCAGTCCAATGGGGTAATGCCTCACCAACTTTGAAATGTTTTTTCTTCAATATTATACTCTTTAATGGCGAATTCCCAGAAGAACTTCTATGCACAAGAATCATATTTATTCCTAAATCATCTCAACCTGCTACACCGGCTGATTACCGCCCTATCTCTATTGCTTCTGTTATAGTACGAAATCTTCATAAGATACTTGCAGCTAGAATCCAGACCTTCTCTATACTTGATTCTCTTCAGAAAGGCTTTATAAATGCTGACGGAGCTGCGGAAAATATAGCCATACTTGACGTTTTAATTTCCATGGCGAGAAGACATCTAAGAGAACTTCATATAGCTATTCTCGATGTATCCAAAGCTTTCGATAGCCTCAGTCATAAAGATCTTATTTCAAACGTTGAAAAAATTGGTTTTCCATCTGAATTCACAAGGTATATTAAACAAGCCTATGAAGAATCTTTTACCACCATTGAAGTTCAGGGAGGTCGATATAGACCTATTAAGGTTAACCAAGGTGTACGTCAAGGAGATCCTCTTTCCCCCTTTCTATTCAATTTAGCAATCGATAACATTCTTGCTACTATCCCAAATGTCATAAGGCTTTCAGCTTGGCCCAGAAAGAGTATCGGCATTGGCGTTTGCTAATGATTTGGTTTTGGTAGCCAGCTCCAAATGGGGCTTACAGACTGCCCTCAACAAGGTAGAAAAAGAAGCCGGGTTTAAAATTTGATCCCCTTAAAAGCTCCACCTTCTCATTGGTTCCCGCCGGCAAGACAAAGAAGATCAAGACGGTAATTAACACTGGCTTTAAGATTGCTGGTGTTCGTCTTCCTGCCAAAGATTTCCTTGATAGGTGGAGGTATTTGGGAATTGATTTTGAGGCGACTGGGACCGCTTCGGTGGAAGAAGACCTTAGTCGCATCCTAGAAAATATAACCCATGCTCCACTCAAGCCTCAACAAAGACTGAAGATCCTCTCCTTCCATCTCATCCCGAAACTCTACCATGCAACTATGTTAGGAGTAACAACATCAAGGTTACAAGCAATCGACAAACAAATAAGAAGAGCAGTAAGAGAATGGCTCCGATTGCCCCATGACACATCAGAAGCTTACTTCCATGCTTCGATTAAAGATTAAAGATCCTTAACCATCCAAAGAATGACAAAATTGGGTTTATCATGCTATAAACCTGCCCAAATAGAGTTCGATAATCCTAGAATACAGCACAAGATTACATTGGCCAGAAAGGCCCTTAACCATTATGGCCTCCACAAAGACTCAGTTAATAATGAAGATCGTCGAAGATACTGGGCAGTTAAACTTCATGAATCTGTCGACGGACGGGAACTTCAAGAATGTCCAAAGAGTAACCTGTCAAGCTACTGGGTTCTATATGGTTCCCAGGCCATTCCCGGCAGAGACTACATCCAGTACCATCATGTCCGAATTAACACCTTGCCTCTGCGAATAAGACTTTCCAGAGGCGAAAGACGTGCGCGGCTCCCTACTATCTACCGTGCAGGCTGCAATGCGACAGAAACTGCAGCCCATGTTATTCAAAACTGCTGGCGTACCCACGGTGGCAGTATTCAACGTCACTATAACATCTCGAAGACTATTGCCCATGCATTAATTGGTGCTGGATGGAAAGTTGTAGAAGAACCATTCATCCGAACTTCGAATGGATTAAGAAAACCTGACATCATAGCATCTAAAGACGGTAAGGGTCTTATTTCAGACACGCAAATTGTTTCTGCTACGCAGCCGCTGAGAACATCACACCTTCAAAAAGTAAAGAAGTACGCTAAAGACCCCGAGGTTGTTTCTGCGGTTGCTGAGAAACTTCAGGTGCCCCAAGATATGGTCGCCACTACATTCTGCACCATTTCCTGGCGGGGCACTGGTGCGACACGTCGCAGAGGGACCTCCTAACCATCGGCCTCTCCAATAACCTGCTGTCCGGGCTCACCACGCTTGCCCTCTAGGGTTCGTCCACCAACTACCATCGCTTTTTGGCGATGACGTCGAGGCGAAGACCAGCCCAGCAGCCCCAAGATGATGGTGTTAGTTAGCCAGAGAATTCGCTAGGGGAACGTGGGTCATCCGTCCCACCAATGAAATCGGTCTGTATTTTTTATTTTATGCGATAAAAAATAAAATAAAATATAAATATATCATCACGCCTTTTACCCATTAAGGGTGTGGCACTCTGCTTACGCAGATCTCGGTAGGTGATATATTTTTGCGTATGAAATGCGGTTACCAGCCGTCAAGTCATAGCCCCCAAAGATGTTAGTGGAGGGGGAACCACAGGGGTAAATTTAAATTTGTAACTGTCGGCAGTGGGATTCGAACTGAGGATCTCACGATCCACAGTCCGACACGTTACCACGGAGCTATTATAAATATTGCCGAAAATTTTTTCAGACAAAGTTTATTTTACATTAAATTGCCTATATATCTGCAATATAAGTTTTTCTCCCGGATGTTCCATTTTCGCGCAAAGATATGCAATTTTATATTTTTACCCTACATATTTTTGCAAAAATTTTAAAGCTTCTTCATTTCTCTTTAAACTAGTTCTTGTTCATTAAACTCGTAAAATGATCATTACAGAAACTATTCACGTTCTTATTATTAAAGAATCGTACACAGAAAGAATGCCATGAATGTGTTTCAACAATCAGATTAGTTGCTGTCAGATCTTTTATAATTATTATTTGCTTTTTCATAGAAAACACATGCTGCAGATGCGTTGGAATTTTAATATAAAATAAGTTTTGTTTGAAAAGTTTTTCTGTAATATTTAAAATAATAGCATAAATTTAAAAATATATAGCGATGGACCACCCTGTATATATATATATATATATATATATATATATATATATATATACATATATATATATATATATATATATATATATATATATATATAATTTCATAAATAATAATAAATATAAATAATTTCATAAATATTGTAGTGATAGCCATGGAATTGAAACAAAATTATAAACATTTACATGATGTTTGAACTTTCAGAAAAGATTGTCAAACTTTGTAACTACTGTTTTCTAATAATTTCAAGTTAATAATTGTCTTGCAAAAGAAACTAAATTCATAAGAATGAATAATTTTAATCATGAAGAAAAGCTGCAAATAATAAAATGGTTTTATTCTCTCTAGTAATAAAAGAATCTTATAATTGCTTCGATTGTATTGCAAATGATTAATACTTGTTTGCTTTTCTCTTTTCGGGAACATTAACCGAAAATCCTGTTTAATCTAAAATAAAAATTTGCAGTACAAAATTAGGCAGCAAATATAAATTACTAACTAAACCAGGCGTATATATTGAAGCGAGATTTTAGTTTTAAATTGTTGTTTAAAATCTACGCTCTGTATATTTCTATTTTCTAAGTTTGGCACGAGTGGTGTCTGTGAGTTCTGTCGCCGCGCGATCTTGCCAGCCGGTCTTGTCGTTCTGACGTTCGAGCAGAGTGGTTCTGTTTCGCTTGTGTAAATTTATTGTTAGCAACCACGTGGTGATTTCTTTTGTAGATACCTGGTGTTAGGTGAGATTTATTTTGTTTAATCTTTTTCTGTTTCAGATTTACCTGTTGCAACAATTAACACAAAATAAAACTGCCAACGCTCCTTCTTGAGGGCTAAATAAATAAAGAATTCGAAGTGGTTTTCTTTCCTTACGTTTCCCGTTTTATCACTCGACACCAAGAACCCCGTTTTGTTACTATATATATATATATATATATATATATATATATATATATATATATATATATATATATATATATATATATATCCAACGCGTTACCACGGACCTATTTACTCCATATATTTAATAAAACTCATAATGAGTTTAATACAAACCGTACATAACAGAACAAAATGAATACTTCGCCGAAATGTAAGTCTGAACATGAATACATTATCAACACTAGCCTAGTGTCGAAGGCAACACTAATATAACACTGTAGTAGTGTTAAATTAGATCACGTGCCAAATGTTAACACTAAATAACCTTATCGTAGTGTTACATTTGTTACACTTAATTAACACTTTCTTAGTGTTATGAGTAAATTTAACACTATTTTCTCTAACACTTCAGAATGAGACGTCATATTTGTTATATTAATTTCTTTAGTGTTGCTTTCACATTTACTGGGTTGCATTAGTGTAAAATTAATTTTTTGTAACAGTTAAATTTAACACCGAAAATTTTAACACGGGGCGATTTTTTTCTGTGTACTAACAATTTATTAATTTGGTCTCAATCTTCTAAATTATTTTTCAATTATTGTAATGTAAAATCATGAGTTATTATGTAAAAAAAAAATGTTTAGACTTATACCAATAATATGGATAACATTGACCTAGAGAGAGTCAATCTAATTAAAGATCTTGGCATTTGGTCTGACAATAAACTTACTTTTAATGACAATTTTAACATTACTATCAAATCATCATTCAGAAGTCTAGGATTTATAATTCATATAAGCTGTTTTTGTAAATTAAGTACACTGAAGAGTTTGTATTTTGCTTTTGTGAGATCAAAACTGGAGTACTGTCTACAAATTTGAAATGTAATTTATTTTAAATATATTTCTTTCATTGAATCTATTCAAACGAACTTTGCAAAATTCATGGACCTGGTTATGAATATTTTAACCTATTGCAGGAATTTTTCATGTTTTCTTTAGTGTATCGCCGAACAATAATGTACTGTATTTATTTATATAAATTGTTTCATGGTATTATAGATGATAATACATCACTTGGACTGTTCCCAGACAAAATACAAGGAATCAATTAACATTTTATTATACATCATCCCGTACAAATCATGAACCAAAATCGCTTATTAGGCAATTTAATATTTACAATGAAATATTGCCTTACACATATTCTGACCCGCTAGTAAATTCAAACGATTAGTGTGTAACTTCTTTATACCTTAAAATCAGCTGTAAATTTAATTTTATTTTTTTCTCTTTGTTACATTTACAAATATCTGTCAATCTGTATGAATGCTCTATATTAAATCTTATTTTCAGCTATAATACCCCTCGGCCATTGATAATTCGAAATAATTTTATCACAATTACCGAAAGAACGTAATCGCCCGACGCAGTAGGCGTTACCTTCAAGCAACGTACTTGAGGTAGTTGTGATCAAATTAAGAGTATTTATCAATTGTCGAGGGATATTCTGTTAGAATTTTTTTTTGCGAAAAATATTATTCCTTTCATTCACATACCGTAAAAATTACATTTTCAAATAAACATTCTAATGTCAATCGGCTGTCAACTACTGTTACTTAGCAAAAAGTGATAATTTCCCGAGGAAATTATCAGCGTAATTGTGACCTGATTGGTTACTTTTGCACACGTGATCATAAATACACGGATTTGATTGGATATTTTTTTAACCAAAAAATTTTCTTTGTAATTATCAGCTATAATATCCCTAGACCATTGATAATTCGAGATAATTTTATCACAGTTACCTTCAAGCAACGTTCTTGAGGTAGTTGTGATCAAATTATAAGTATTTTGCAATGGTCGAGGGGTATTCGGTGAGAAAATTTTTTGCGATTGTTATTATTATTTTCATTCACTAACCGTAAAAATGACATTTTGAAAGAAATAAATCAAATATTGAATACTGTCAACCGACTGTCAACAACTGTTACTTAGCAACATGTAATAATTTAACGGGGAAATTATCAGTGTAATTGTGACCTGATTGGTTACTTTTGCCCACTTGATTAGAAATACAGAGATTTGATTGGATATTTGTTTTTTCTTATGTTGTATAATCATTCTCTAATTGGGATTTTATATCCTCTTAAATTGCTTTGCAATAATTTAATAAATAAACACTTAAAAAGAATAGTTTTTTATGTATCAAGGCACTGAACTTTTACTTTCTATCACAAATATGGAATTTATTTGAAGAGGCCTGTAGGGCCAAGGAAAATAAACCATGTGAGTGATAAAAAGGAACTTCAGTGCCGCGGTACATATTAAATTTTATTTGAAATCTAAAATTGAAAAAAAAAAACTGTAAACAAATATGTAGAAATGAATTACTCCATTTTCTCCTTTTTGTTGCTTCCCACACTCTTGGATCGGTAAAATTGTTGCTAAGTGAAGGGGACCGACAGATTGTATACATAATTTAATGATATAAATGTCATATTGAATTCAATAATTTTTCATAAGATTATTTAAAAGTTATAGCCTTTGATTGTAAAAACAGATTTCCTTTTCAGATAAAAGTTTCTATTGTCCCTCACTAACGGATCTGATATTGCAGAGGCTTTTGCAAATTTTTTTAAAAGTGTCTACAATACTGACAACATTGTTGTTAACAATTTTTATCAGATTTCACCGGTCTTAAATATTGTTGTAAATATGAATTGCATTTTATTGGATGATATGTTGCTGGCAATTAAATCATTAAAAAGAACAAAATCTGTTGAGCCAGATAATATTCCTATATATATTTTTAAAGGTTGTGCTGATATTTTTATTCATCCACTTCTTGTTTTATTTAATTTAAGTTTAAAAAATGAAATTTTTCCGGTTAAATGGAAATTTTCTAAAATATATCCTTTGTTTAAATCTGGTATCCCATATCCCATATCTTGTTTGAACTCCGTTGCAAAAATTTTTGAATCAATTTTATTTAAAAATATTGCATTTCAAACACAAAGTTTAATAAGTTCTGCTCAACATGGTTTTGTTAAATCCAGATCAACAGTGTCCAACCTTGCAAATTTTGTGCAATATATTTATGATGCTTTTGAAAATAAAGATCAGGTAGTTGCGATTTACACAGATTTCAAGAAAGCTTTTGACTCTGTTGTCCATAGCGTTTTACTTCATAAATTGGAACATATAGGTTTCTCTCTTGCTTTACTTAATCTATGTCAATCGTATTTAACTGGGAGAATACAACATGTTCTGTGTAATGGCTTTAAATCTACAAATTTTATAGCTTAGGGTCTGTACTTGGCCCTTTGTTATTCGTTCTTTTTGTTAATGACATTACAAGTGTAGTGAAGTTTTCGAAGTATCTTTTGTATGCTGATGACACAATACGAAATATTTCTGATTGTTATCATTTGCAAGAAGACTTAAATGCTATTTACTTGTGGTCATTAAATAATTACTTGCAATTCAATATAGAAAACTGTTTTATAATAACTTTTTCTAGAAAAGCTGTGAACATTTCTTTTGATTATTTAATGAATAATGTAAATTTACAAGAGTCACTTTAATAAAAGATTTAGGTATTTTACTTGATGCTAAATTAAATTTCATATTACATGTTGAATATATTGTAAACAAAGGCTTGAGAACCTTAGGTTTCATTTTAAGATGTATGTCCGAGTTTCAAAATATTTTATGTCTCAAAACTTAGTTTTTTTCACTTGTTCTGAGTAAAATTGAATATGGCGACATTATGTGGAACCCTACTCAGCAATATTTAATAAATTCAAAACATTTAATATTATTTTTATATATAATTGTTAATAGTCATATTGATGATAGTGATTTGCTCAGTATGCAAAATTTTTACATAAATGTTTGTAATACCAGAAGTACGGACACTTTTTAGTGTAATTCGTCTCGTACTTGTTACCATTTAACGCACCTGTTAAAAAAATGTGCCATTGTTATAATTAATTTTGTAACTCTCTTGATTTTTCTTTATATGTTAATGAATTTAAGAAGGTTCTTAATAACTTATTGTAAGCTACTTAAATGTTAAATGTTCTTATGTGTATATTAATTCTACAATATTTCGCTTTGTTTTTTCGTGATATTATTCTGTAATTGAGCTTCTGCCTGTTGAATAATAATAAAGTTATTATTAAGATAAACAGCGCTATATGCATGAGAAGACCTAGAAGAAATAAAAAAATCGAAGCAAACTTCTTTAAAAAACTATTTAATTGGTCCAGAACAACACCGAATTATACAATAAAAAGAGAAACAGGAGAATAAAATGTAGCGGTTAGAATAATAGAACAAGTTCTTCGTTGGTGGCTTAAATTATTAAAAATAGATGAGTACAGAGACCCAAAAATGTGCTACAATAAACTAAAAAGTGATAACTCGGTTATTAACAAATTAAAACAAGAACTCGCGGACATCGGGTTTACAAATACGTGTAACAAACAAAGTGCAATAAATTTAATAATAAATATAGACACAAACCGAATCGCGATCTCGTCCCATTCAGTTATGCGCTCAACTAAGAGTGGCAAATAATAAACATTACAATTTTGTTTGTGAACGGTAGTGTAATAAAATTCAACAGGTCAACTATATGTTCCATCTGCAATCAGTTGGAGGAAGACGATCTCTGCCACTTCCTCGTCTCGTGCCCCATATTCCACCCTCACAACAACACCACTTGCAAAACCTCTTGACCTCAAATATAAACAGTTTATTACTTACAGGGAATGAGGAGAAAACAATTAAAAAAACTTATTACTATACGGTAAATGCAATTAAATTAAGAGCATTCGCTTTAAGGGATCTTTAAATAAATATGTTGCTTAAAAAAACCATGTGTAATTTATGTAATAAAAAACAGGATTTAGTGTTAGAATACTTTATATTATCAATGTTCAAATATGTACTTTAAATAACAGAATAAGTGATTATTATTGGAATATTCTTATTATGTATGTATATGTATTATTTATGTTCTGATATGTAATTTTTGTAACGAATAAAATCTTATTATCATTATTATTATTACTATAATACTTTATGTTATTTACACACTTAATTAAAAATTATATATTCCCGTCACTCAGTTGTACAGGATTTTCCTGCTTAAAGCAAATAAACAATTATTATTATTATAAGATTTTATTATTAGGTAGATATTACTTGGCAGCATATTCTTAATTTTATATAGTAATCCAGTATGCTAAACCTTATCGAGCGCTTGAGTTAGGTCTGAAACGACAGCTGAGCAGAATTCCTTATTTTGTTGCGTTTCGTTAATTTTGTTTATTACTCTGTGTGTCTGTTCGATGGTTCCGTGTTCTTCTCTAAAGCCGAACTGATGATCAGGTATTAGGTTTAAGTCTTCTATTATACCTTTTATTTTGTCAATGAAGAGTTTTTCGAATATTTTGGACAGGATTGGTAGTAGACTAATGGGTCTGTAAGCTGTTTCATTTTCAACAGGTTTTCCATGTTTTGGGATTAAGATAATTTGCGCTTTTTTTCACTAAAATGGAAAACAATATATTTCAGAATTACATTATAAATGTAGGTAATTAATTTTAGCGTCTTTTCTGGTAATTCTTTTAAGATTTTGCCTGTTATTAAGTCGTACCTCGAAGCTTTCTTACTATTTATTCTATATTTAATTGCTGCAGTTATATTCGAAACGATAATTTTTTTTAGGGGTAGTGATAATTGATTTTTGTAGGGGTTTTAAGTATTCAACCGCGTTGTCTATTTTTTCTTGATTTTAGTGGTAGATTTAGATCTATATTTTGTTCTACGATTGTTCTAAATTTTATCCAGTCGGGTTTTTTGTTATGTAGCGAAATAGGTTTTTGTATGAATATTACTCTTCTACTGAGTGTTACAATAATTGGTGTATGGTCTGAAGATAGGTCAAGGCATGTGTCAGCTCGAAAATCGTTCGCGGCAATGTTTTTCGAAACATAATTGTTATTTTGAATTGTTTTCAGCAACTGTTGTCCACGCGTTGTAATTAGTCGAGTATCCGATAGAGAGTGCTTAACGTTATTATCGCCACCTACAATGAACTTTTATCCTAGAGTTGTGCTTTTGATAAGCGCACGAAAACGTTTGAATTCTTCAAGGTATTGCTCATTCCTATATAATTTATATAAATTATGATTTCTATCTTCAAGTATAATTAATTTAATAATTTCAGAGGTAAACTAGGGGGGATATTTTGATGAATGCCTTTCGCTACGAGGTATACTTTTGTCCATGATATTATACAGTATCACATAGATTTTAGAAAATGCCGCATCGACGTCATCATAACGATGAAGTATATTCCAATCTACTTGAGACAGTAGATCATAAAACATTTCAAAATTACCAGAACGGAAATTATAGAAAATTGAATTGATTGACAGAAGAATTAGGAACTTTATCTGTAGAATGACATGATAACGATATTGACAAGGCAGGATGATAGAGATCCACCTCAACAAATGGACTAGTGTCATGGGATACAGTGCAAGGCAAATTGGCCAACACAATATCTAGCAAACGATCGAAATGATTTATCCCTTCATTATACTGTGACGTATCTACTAAAGAAATAAAATGTTCAAAATTAGAAATAAATGTATCAGTGTTTAATTGATGTCTGGCTTCAAATAGTTTAGATATGTTAAAGTCGCCTGCAATAATGAACTTATTGTTTAACGTAGGTAAAAGTAATTCGAGCGCATCAAAAATGTAATGATGAGACAAAATTATTTTAACACGGACAACGTCTGCAAAAGCATCTGGATGCAGCGTAATGTAAAAAGGAACTGATTTATATTTGCTACTAATTGCACATAGAACACTTCTATCACTTTTTTTGCCACCTCTGGATACGTCTCTTCTATATACATTAAAATACGATGTAAATAATTCTGAAGTGTGTACACTGCTGTTGTCTAAATTACCTATCTATATTCTCAATCTCTATCATTATATTTCCATCTCTCTTTCTCTCCCTAATTCGCTCGCCCTGGAGTTTATGTTCCATGCCCTAGCATATGAATTTTTCTATGGCCCCGCATGCTATTTTATTCTCTACCATAGCTTTTTATTGTTTATTTTGTTCGATGTTATCTTGTCCCCAAACGTGGCCTCCAGCTCAGATCTTTCGCATTCCCATCTGGGATGTATGAACATAGTATGCTCCGGTGTATCGCTCTGCATGCAGTATTTGCATCCTCCAGTTGCTGCCTTTCCAATCTTATGGAGGTAAGTTTGGAAGCAGCCATGGCCGCTAAAAAATTGGGTGACATGGTACAAAACTTCCCCGTGTTCCCCCCTTAGCAACCATGCTTTGGGATCCGGTATCAGAGAATGGGCCCATTTATTCCCCTGGCCCTGCTCCCATTGTTCTTGCGATTTTCTACTTGATTAGTTTCCTCTCCCCTTTACTGAGGGCGCATCCTCTTATTTTTCACCTACTCTTCCACTAGTAGCAGGGTCATGTTAACCTAGATCTCTTCTCCTTTTTGGCTACTGCTACTATAGCCATGTCATCAGCAAACTCTATAAGTTGCATCTCCGTGGTACCCGCTGCCTTAGAATGGTGTCGTAGAACACATTCCACAATATTGGCTTAAAATGGCACCTTGTGGAACTCCGCACGACATTTCGTAGCTTCTCCCTTCGTACTCAATGCATCCATTATTTAAGTTGGATCTAATAATATTGAAAAGGTATACCGGAAATTCAGCTCCATCATAGTTTCTACAATCCTCGGCCATGGGACGGAAGTAACGGTGTTTTGGACCTCCACAGTAACCAGTGTACATAAACCTCCCCCTTTACCTTTGTTCTGCTCCTCTACTGCTGTATCGGTTACTCTTTTCATTGCTTGGTTCGTTGATTTACCCTCACGAAATTCGAATTGGTGGTCCGATAAATAGTTTCCCTCGTCCAAAAGCTTACCGATTTTTTGTTCGAAGACCTGCTCATATAATTTGCTTTCGTATTGAGTTGTTGTTTTTTGTTTTATTCCATCCATTTCTTATTCTAAACTTTCTTAATCTAATAATGCTGAATATAGCTTTGTCGAAAATAATTTTATTGGTTTGGCTGTATTTTGTATATTTTGGCATTAAGATCAGTCAGCAGATCATACATTTCTTGCATGCAGTCTCCATGTTATTTTTTTCTTGCTTGTCTCGTGTACTGTCTTCTCTATCCCTTTTTTTCCTATTTGGACTGTCTACTGGGTGTGTTATAACTTTTTCCATCATTCTGTGTATCAGAATTACCGAATGAGCTTCTTCTGCTTGCTTTTAATTTTCTTCCATGACTCAAGTCCTCGCGGTAGACCCTATAGTGTAGGCAACACTTTAAAACATTAAATATCCTACCTTTGACGTGTATATTTATTTATGAAATACTGGTATATGTAAAAAGTAATATTGAAAAATTTAATTTGATTAATTTAAATCATACTTATCATATACGTTATATGCATACACTACTTATTCCTCAACCTAAACTTACTTTATTTGAAAAAAGTCCAAAATATGTTGGCACCATTTTATATAATAAGTTGCATGTTAGTCTTAAAAATCTTACTGATATTATTAAATTTAAGAAATAATTGAAGTTATTTCTAATAGAACATTGTTTTTATAGCGTAGAGGAGTATATAAATTATGTTTAAATAATATGTATTGTTAATGTTAAATTATTTGACATATTCAAAATCATGTACATGATCTTATGAATGAATAAATTCTATTCTATAGTGACATTTGGATTTGTTAGCTCTATTGGTTCTAGACTTGTATGAAAGTCTGTCCTGTTATATGGTTATCAGCTATTGGGCTGGATTCATATGCCATCCTTTTTTCTGCTTGCTCGTTCTCTTCCGGGTCTGACGTTTCTTCTTGTTCTTTGAAGCTTTCCATCAGCCAGGATGGATAATTTTGGTTCTGCGCACTCTGGCTCTTGCAGCTTCGAGATCATCGTTTTTAGCTCTTTAACTGACAGGTTTAGACATCTTTCTACTTAGTACTTATTACTTTTTCTTCATCGGTAGAGCTATTCGTATCTCTGCCTACTATTTCAGAGCATTACGCAGACTTGTCTTTCCTAACCCTTATAGACCTTAGCTTTTCAAAATAGTTCTGCAGGATATCATCCTCTTGTAATAGGAGCTCCTCTCATACCTTTTCCGGGAGGCTCCTGTACTATAGAAGTTCTCTTTCTCTGGCTACCCTTGCTCTTCGCGTAGCAGCCTTATTTTTCTTCCTCTTGTTTGCGGCTTTACTCGTGTCGTCCTTTGTATTCGGATCCTCCTTGGTTTTCTTTTCTCCTCGTGAAATTCTCTTGTTAAATGTTAAATAATATATTGATAAAATTATTTATGTTAAATCTACAGACATTACATAAATTCTTTACTAAAATATTGTCTACAAAATCATATATATATATATATATATATATATATATATATATATATATATATATATATATATATATATATATATATATATATATATATATATATATATATATATGAAGTTACCTCTGGCTCTAAATATTAAGCAGCACTATCAAAATTATTACGCAACGGGGTAAATTGTTCTTTTAGATTTGCTAAAAACGTATTTCGTTGTCATCTAATCTGCTTTTTTTAGAATGGGCCATAATCAGTTTTCCGCTTACTACCATTATTTTCTTCTGCTTTTTTTCTTACGCAGTCCCAATTTAAAATTATCCTATGTTTTTACAGATAGTACAGTTCTGGCTGTGTCTGCAGCTGAATAATAACCTTACCTGTCGCGTTTCTTGTTTCCAATTGTTTTTTATATTCTATAATTGATAATAGGATTTTCTTTTCTATTTCTGTTATATTTTTTGCTTTAATTCCTTTATCTTTTGAACTCATGATCTGCATGGGCATAAATGTGTTAATAAACATAGCAGTAATAACTGCAATGATATTTTCAGCGTAGAGTCATTATTACAATAACATTTTTTTTTTTTTGTTACTGAAAATATTATAAATTTTCTTCAAAATCTAGAGTAAACAGCTCCGTGGTAACGCATGGGACTGTGACAGTAAGTCATGAAATCCTGTAGTCCTACGGTTCCCCAGCAACTAACATCTCTGGGGGAAAAGACTTGGCGGATGGTAAGTGCACTTCACGTGTTCAAAATATGTCACTTACCGATATCAAAAGCATAATGCCACACCCGAAACGGAGAAAAAGATAAGAAAAAAGGATATTAGAGTTGTAATATTTGTATCGTTATAATGTTTTGACGTTTCTTAAAACAATTGTGACAAGTGGGTACTTGATGGTGCAATCGCACCTAAGAGTATTTAATTATATTGAATCCAAATTTCAAACTACTTCATTTTATGGAATGGTATATTTTGGATGAAAATATGTTACAATTTGTACGAGTTTTATTTGATAATTTATAAAATTTGTAAAACTTCTAAAATAAAAACACAGCAAATTTAAACAATAACAAATAAGTGAGACGATTTCTTGACTGGAAGATGTATAAAGGAGACAAATAACGGAGAAGCAGTCAATTTATTAAAAAATTTTATAACACCAACGTTTCAACTCCAATTGAGTCTTCTTCAGGGTGCTAGTTACAAACATATAAAAAACACAATAAATACAAGAAAGTACAAATCAGGTACACGACTTACATAAAATTACATTAGAATGAATAAAAATGAGTAAATGTTAAATACATGTCAAAATAAATGTATGTCAAAAAATAATAAACATAAAACAAGCAAAGCCAACCACCTACAAATCTCATAGTTGATCCAAAACTAACAAGAAACATCAAGTAAACTAAATAAAAAAATAAAAATAAATAAAAAGTTAAAAAATAAATATAACAAAAAGCATATCTCAGCAAACACAAATAATGGTTACAATAAAAATAAAAATATACAAATAGAAAACAACAAAATAATAAATCAGCATGTAATAAAGATGCATAATGCTTAATTAAGACACCACTGTAGATCGAACTAAGATTTTGGATGTCAGTTTGCCCGTTTATGTTATTTTTATTTTATGAATACAAAGCATCTCTAACGTCAACCTCTTGTTTAGATTTTTTTCAGTTTTTTAGGATCTTCGTGTTATCAAAGTCGAAGTTGTGAGACTCAGATTGAGCATGGTGAACCAAAGCACAATTACCCGGCATTGTTGGATTTGACAGAATTACGTTGATGTTCTTTAATTCTTGTGTTGAGATATCTTTTTGTTTGACCTATGTAAACCTTATTACAATCTTTACACGGAACTTCATATATAACTTCAGATCTATGTAGCTTGTTAATCGGGTATTTAGTGTTGCTAAAAAGTTGCCCAACATTTTTTTGTTGATAGAATGTAATATTAACATTCAAATTCCGAGAAATAGTACGTTTTTATTTATGAGACAGATTTTCAATAAACGGAATGGTATAATATGGAGAAACTTGTTTATTTTGATTGGAGTTTACTGGACTATTGTTGTTTAAAATTCTATTAACCAGTGTTTTGGGATAGTTGTTGATCAGGAGTAATTGTTTTACTTGCATTCTGACTTCTTTGTGAAAACATTCGGATGTTAGTTTAAGTGCACGGTTTTTTAAATTTGTCGCTAAATTAACTAGTTGATGTCGCGGATGATGCGATCGATAATTTAGGTACCGTGTGGTGGCTGTTGATTTCTTGTGCCATTTAGTTAGAATGGTTCCATCAACACTAAATACCCGATTAACAAGCTACATAGATCTGAAGTTATATATGAAGTTCCGTGTAAAGATTGTAATAAGGTTTACATAGGTCAAACAAAAGATATCTCAACACAAGAATTAAAGAACATCAACGTAATTCTGTCAAATCCAACAATGCCGGGTAATTGTGCTTTGGTTCACCA